>CM034051.1:3266761-3459953 GCA_019804595.1 Bruguiera parviflora
ATCTTCTCGTTGATATGCTACAGCTTTGTGAGTATTTTCTTGCTTTCTAGTTTGATTTCATTCCTAAAGAACAGGTTTCTTACTTCTCTTCGATTCGATGCTTCACAAACGCGGTGACGAGTCTTTTTTTTTTTCCCCCCCAATAGGATAATATAAATAATTTTTTTTATTTTCATAAATTTTATATTTATTTGTATTAAATTTGAAAATAAAAATAAAAATATTTCACTATAAAGATAGTGAGGAGCCCGTTTAAATCACAAAGAGCCCACAAACTGGTCAAAGGTGACTATGAAGACCGCAATAGCACTGGGGCCAGGACTGCTCTAGTTGGTCTCTCAGAGGAGCGGCACGGGTATTGGGCTTCTTGGACACGCTCTAGACCCAACTTAGGCCTCAACAGGCTATTACGCCTCGTCCACCTTTGTTGAATTGGGTCGACAAGCTATGTACAACTATACTTGATGTAGAGCCAGTTAAAAAAGCCCACAACACAGCCCGATATCGATCCCACTGTTAGTCGCATGGACCAAACTTCAAACTTGTTGGTGTTTGGACCAAGCAGATAACGTTATCCAGAAATTCCTATTGGAGAAGCTGCCACATGGGACAGCGATCGAAAGATGACAGGTCCACCCGATAATCTCAAATTTCCACCTCTCATTGCCTCCAGTGCCCTCCGCCCTCAAAAAGCACACCCATATCAACACCACCATCCCCTCAATTTAACGGTAAAATCTGACAAAAGAGAAGCTGTTGTTATAGAGGGATAGATAGAGGAAGCAGAACCAGAGAGATCGGAGAAAGCAAGAAATGGCTTCAACCTCGGCTCTTTCCATGGCCATGCCATTAACTTATGCAAGCCAGAAGAGGGTTCCAAGCTCTGAGGCCTTCCTAAAGTCACTGCCGCTGAGGCCATCCAAAACACTGGGAGCATCAAAGTCCAATGGGAGGTTTCAGGTCAGGGCTTCCCTCAAGGAGAAGGCAATCACCGGGTTGACTGCTGCTGCTCTCACGGCTTCCATGGTGATCCCAGAAGTTGCTGAAGCTGCTGGGCCCGGGATTTCTCCCTCCCTCAAGAACTTCTTGCTCAGCATCGTGGCAGGCGGAGTTGTGCTTGGCGTTATCTTTGGTGCTGTGATTGGAGTTGCCAATTTCGACCCTGTCAAGCGGAGTTAAGACACAGACGTAACATTCTGCAAATGCTGGGAATTCTTTTTCCACTCCTATGTTGTGTTTCTTTCTATTGTCTTCAGCGATAATCCTTGTCCTGTGTGTGTTATCTGCCACTCCCTTGTCTGTACTTTGGCCTAAGACTTGTGAATTCCGAGTTACAATTCTATTTGGCATGAGCACAAAGAAGATCATCGCTTTCTATTAATTTCCACGGCGAGAATGTATCAATAGTGGGAAGCAATCCTTGTCAGACACATTGAATAAACAAAACAAAAATAATTTGCTTACTTCAATTCATCCTCCTGATGTGGGAATAAGAAGAGACTTGCGATTCCCAGCCATTGGCTCAAACAGAGACTTGATAGATATGCATTCTTTAGATGCAGCATTCCAAAAGGCAAACAAATTATCCTTTCAACGATACTGCATAACAAAGTCTCAGCAATTGACCAACCAACCAGCACAAATATTGGATTCGAGTAACTAAACAAGACCGGGAAACATACTTTAAGCTAATTTCATTGTCATATGCCTGTAGTTATTTGCATCTCAGTTTGAAATGTGTGTAAAAATATCCTCAACAAATACAGATGGAATGAGATCAAGACAGAATTCATGTCTGAACTAAGAAAGTCCCGGGCAAGTGAAGCGGAAGAACCAGAGCTACGGAATCTAAAATCAGTTGCTCTGGCTCAGATTATTTAATGGCCAGGAAGTTTTGGAATCAAATCAAGCAAGTATCTGCTCTCTGTGGAATAGTTCACTCTCTCTGCCTTAACTACCGTGATATTCACCTTTTGCTCTTCACCATATGCTTGCTCTTTGATCTTGAGCCTGAAGAGATACTGAGAAAAGAGTATGCTCCCAATAATTTCTCCAAATCTGGCCTCATCATGAAATTCATTCTGCAACAAGTACAGTTTCTTGGCTGGGCACCCTAATATCTGTTCCCCAGACTCCTGGAAAGCTGTCACCCAAGTTACTCCCGTGTGATCTTGAATCTGAATTTGAAGCAGATACCTATAATCGCACTCATCAAATTCTTGATTGCATCTGTCACATTGCCATCTCGAGCTTCCTGATCTTGTCACTTTTTTGCTACACTGTCTGTCTCCAATCATCAGCGGGCAAGCTGTATAACAGAACACATCTGATTTGACAAAAATTATACTTGCCCTTACTATGACCCAGTCTGGCTTATCTGACCTTCCCAGACCTTCCAACTTGATTTGAGAGACAGTTTTTCGAATCTCATTCTTTGATCCTCCCAGCATGATGTCTCTGGAAATGGACATAGAAGCAGCAGTGTTGCCACCTCGGTCAAACCAGACTTCCAGGTCATGAGCCTCAGGAATATCAGGATTTATGAAGAGCTGAGAGGAAGAAATTGTTCCTAATGATTTTCCACTAAAGTCACTAACCTTCCCTGCTTTGACAGCCAAAACTGGACAAGACCCAGAATCAACCATGTCTTGTAACCTTTGACCTTCCTTGTGGCAGAAGTCCCCCCAGAGGGTAAGCTCGACACTCCTGCCAGAACCATCCTTCAGGTTCAGAATTCTTCTCTGCGTTTCCATGCCATTCTTTCTCAAGATAGGAACTGAAGGGTTCACAGATGTCACAATACCAATAACGTCAAGTATGGAGTTGTTCTCAGCATTCTCAATCTCACTGATGGGTTTGAAAAAGAACTGCTGTTGTGGTATAGAACCATCTTCATAAGGGTATAGTTGCACAGTTGAGGTCACCTCCAAAAAGATTTCCCACTCATTCTTCAAATGATTGAAATTTTTCTGCGCAGGTTTCAGACTACCCTTAGAAATCAAATAAACTCTACCCACCTCAATTACATCATAGAAGTGCTCTACAACAGCGTTGAAGCAAGTTACACGTATTTCACCCCCATCAGAGTCAAGAAGGTCAAAGGAGAAGACCTTCCCATCTCCCCGGGCATTGTTGTAGCGACGAATATCCCCCTTTGCAGTTACCCTGGCCTTGATGGCCCACCGCCCCTGATAAGGATTTAATGAAGCAATAGGAATGATGCGTGCTGGAGCCTCATTCTTCACAATTGGGCCATGATTTCTGTAATTTGGTGGTGGTTGGTATGGAGGCTGAACAGCAGGTCGGACATGCTGTACATTATTTCCATTTTCAGCACCCAAAGGTGGTCGGAAATGCTGCAAACTAGTGCTGTGTTTTTGAGCAGAGAGAGTGGGCCGTGCACTCTGCATGGTAGTGCTGTGATTTTGGGCGCTCGAGGTAGGATAAGAACTCTGCATATTGCTGGCAGGACTTGGGGCTGATTGCATTGAATTGCTGTTAGGCACCCCTTTCCGGGCAGCCATACCAGAAAACATCGTTGGATTGCCAATTATTTCACAGTCCGGAATTATAGTTTCCAAGTTCAGCACAACAATAATCCTGCCGAATGACAGACCAAAACATCTAAGCATCAAGCAACCAAAAACATAAAGAAAGCAACTATTCTGTTTTCATTATTTTTTAACCTTTTCTTAATGAATTACTATTCCCCCCCCCTTTCAAACTAACTAAAAATTTTTATTTGAATTCGAAACACACACTTTTCAAAGCATGATCCAAAATTGTCAAATTAATGCCAAGGCGAAATTATAGGCGTTGGATCTACATCAGATAATCGAAACGAAGTACACAACAAATCTTTTGCTCAAACTCAGGCGCAAATTGTTCAATTATAAAGCTAAAAAAGCCAAAAAAAGAAAAAGAAAACTATTAATGCATTTAAAACGAAGCATTGAAATCGTTAATTCTTTTAGGGAAGAAGAAGGGAGGCGACGCATTACTTGCGATTTTGGACTTCGCTGCAGATGTAATCGATCAACTGAACGACGGAACCTTTCTTGACAAGGCCGGACTTGACTCGGTCGTTGAGCTGAGTGGCGAGCATCGCGTGCTGAGTGGAGACCGAGTCGGAGATGAGGAAGCGGTACCTCTCCTGAGCGCTACCTATCAGCTTCACGTCGACGACTTGGACCAGCGGCTTCAGGTTCAAATCGCCGCCGAGTATCGCCGCAATCGCGTTCGGCGTGAGATTCACCGGCATCTTCTTTAGAAACCCTAGAAATCGGAAATACGGCCGAGACTTGAGACGGAGAGAGAGAGAGAAAGAGAGAGAGAGAGAGGGGGTTGGCAATCGTGATTGCTGTTTTTATCCGTTAGATCGTGCAATTAAATTTGGAGGCAAATCAAATGGCGGGGCGGGGCGTGGCGTGAGACGTGGGTTGTGGAGGAAAGAGTTGAATCACAAAACTGACTCTACACTTTTTCTAACTACCAAATGTACCCTCGCACAACTTTCGTAATTACAATTATTGTACCCTTCAGTGATTTGAATTTGATTCATTTTTCTTCCCTCTTTCTCACCGTTACCCTCTTTATCTTTGTTGGCAAGTTGAACATTTTTTATTGGTTGAATAAAAGGAAGATATCGATAGAAAATTATTCAATTTTAATTTATAATTATGATATTCAGTATATTTACTAATTATATACTTTTTTTTTTTTGAGACGGGTTTTCTATATTTTTAACGTAATAGAAGTAACGGCTACTTTTTTACTGAAGGTCCAAGATTTCCTCCCTCCCCTCTCTACCTATGTATGTGTCAGTTTCTTGTTGTCTGCCCCTCCAGACGCTCTCTCTCTTCTCTTTCAGCGTTCCTTTCTTCTTCTTCTTCGTCTCTGTCTTTCCGGCGATCTTTGTATCATCCTAATGCCGTCTTGTCTCCTTCTGTCATGAAAGAAAGACCCATTCCAAAATACAATGAAGACCCAAGATCTGGCCTTTCTTGCTCTCCTTTTGCCAATCTTTTGTGGAGTTTGTTGTTGTCCCAATTCCACCAAGATCGTCTCCACTCCCAGACACTCTCTTCTCTCTTTAAAACATTCCCCTCTTTGCCTTTCTTCATCTTCTATCTCTCCTTAGTCTCTGTCTTTCTCGACATCTTTTCATCATCATAATTGATCACCGTCTTTATCTCCTTCTGTCATGAAAGAAACGCCTTTCAAGAATACAATCAAGACCCGAGGTCTGTTCTTTGTTGTTTTCTTTTTGTCAATCTTCGTAGAGTTAGTGTTATAATGGCTCAAGAAGAAAGTTATTCTTTTTTTTTTTTTAAATTCTCTCTTCTTCTTTTCTCCACCCCTTTTCTACCGTGAAGATTATGATATACGGTGCACCGGCGTTCAGTGAAGACACTTAGTGTGAACTAATAGTCAAGAAGGCATACTTGTTTAGTCAAGAAGGGGCTATCAGGTTTAGTGCGAGAACATCCTGTGACTCGAGAAATCTTCATCCTTTATTTTCTTTTATTCAATTAATCAAAATTATTCCTTTAATAAAAATTTACAATCTTGATTCTTGTTCTCCAGTTTTATTGTGAGAAGGCCCTCTTATTTTATTTTATTTTTTTTGGTCCAGTAGGCCTCTACTTTTTGTCTGTTCAATCTAAGCACTAATGGGAATTCTTTGTTCGTTTTCGTCTTTTTCTTTTGAGTTTTTTTTTTTTTGGCGTTTTTATTCTGTAGTTTAGATTTGTACATTTATCGACTGGTGATGTACTGAAAGCAGAGGTATCTGCTGGGACAGAGAATGGGCATAAAGCGGTTCATGAATTCTGGCCGTCTGTTTCCTAACGAAACACACTGATGAATTATGTTTCTCTATCTCTCTCCTTTTGCCAGCGGAAAGTCAGGCTAAGGTTGCAGATAATGCCAGATGTTTACATATTCATGTGAGTGATTTGTTTCTTGTTTGATAGATCTTCACTTCTACTTCATATTTTTTAATAAATGAACGATTCAATTGCATACACGTCTGTGTGTTTCTTTGTCCCCCGAAATTGATTGTGTGATTTGGTTGAGGAACCATTAAATAATCGATGTATGGTAATTTATTTTGGAACACAAACTTTTGGATTGCCGCACACATACAGGCCTGTGCATGCACGTCGACTTTACATGGACAGCTTATTGTTTTCACTCCATTTTGATATCAATTGTTGAGAACGTGTCATGCATCAACACATTAAAACATATGGTAGTACATCTATTTTATAGATAATGTTGTTTGGTTTTACTTTACTTGAAAGAGATAGAAGAATGCACGATATGTTTCTCAGATAAGTAAGGCTGCAAGTATTGAGGTATATAGTCATGTCACTCAATAATGTGTCTCATGTTGAACTATGGGTGTACGTAAACTTATTCACCTAAAATGGGAGAAGGGCTTCTTAAAATGGAGGGGAGAATTGGAAAGTTTTTTATTATCACTTATACCTATTATCCATTGGAGATTCACTTTTGTGTGCTCTTTATGGATAATTCTAACACGCCAAGCATGCTTGTTACCAGGAAGGAAAAAGTGCACTCCTCCAAACAAAGCTAAAAAGTGTCAGAATTATCCATAAAAGACACACAAAAGTGAATCTCTAATGCATAATAGGTCCAGTGATAAAAAAACTTTCCGATTCTCCCCTCCCTTTTAAAAAAGCCCTTCTCCCATTTTAGGTGACTAAGTTTGCGTACACCCATAGTTACATGAGACACATTTTTTAGTAAGATGACTATATACTTCAATACTTATCACTTTCTTAATGCAGCCTTACTTATCTAAGAAACATAGTCATCTATTGTGCATGCTTCTATCGCCTTCAAGGAAAGTAAAACCGAACAACATTATCTGTAAAATAGATTTACTACTATAACCTATGATGTTTTAATGTATTGATGCATGGTGTCAAAATGGAGTGAAAACAATAAGCTGTCATGTAAAGTCGACGTGCATGCACTGCACAGGCCTCCATGTGTGCGGCAATCCAAAAGTCTGTGTTCCAAAATAAATTACTATACCTGAACCAAAGCGCACAACAAGCACAAACGTTTGCATATAACGTCAATTTCGGGGCACAAAGAAACACACAGACGTGTATGCAATTTAATCATTCATTAATCAAAAAATATGAAGTAGAAGTGAAGATATATCAAACAACAAACAAATCACAAGGAATGATATCGTTCACTTACATCTAAGACTATGTAAACATCTGTCACTATCTGCAATATTTCGTTAGGAACATACTTCATCAGTGTATTTCGTTAGGAAATAGACGGCCAGAATTCATCAACCGTTCCGTTCTCGCCTCTGCTTTCAGTACATCGCCAGTTGATATATGTACAAATCCAAACTATAGACTCAAAACACCAAAAAAAAAAGCTGAAAAGAAAAAGAAGAAAACAAACAAAGAATACCATTAGTGCTTAGATTGAACAGACAAAAGGTAGAGTCCTACTGAACTAATTAAAATAAAATAAAATGAGAGGGACTAAAATAAACTTTTCTCACAATGAAACTCGAGGACAAGAATCAAGATTCAGTAAGTGTAAATATTTATTAAAGGAATAATTTTGATTAATTGAATAAAAGAAAATAAAGGAAGAAACTCTCTCGAGTTAACAGACTCTTCTCGCACTAAACCTGACAGCCCCTTCCCTTTCAAAAAGAAAAACCCAAAAGGAAAATGTGGAATATAACTAAAATCTTGACTATTAGTTCACACTAAGTGCCTTTTCTGGACGCGGAGAAGAAGAAGAGAGAATTAAAAAAAATAAATAAATAACTGTCTTCTTGAGCCATTATAACACTAACTCCACAAAGATTGAAAAAAAAAAAAAAAAACAGACCTTGGGTCTCGATTGTATTCTTAAAAGGGCGTTTCTTTCGTGATAGAAGGAGATGATAGAAGTAGATAAAGACGGTGATCAATTATGATGATGAAAAGATCGCGGGAAAGACAGAGACTGAGGAGAAATCGCCAAGGACCAGCCATGTCAATGTGATATGATGCTCATTCAGTTCTATCCAAAGTTGTCGGCGATTAAGATAGAAGATAAAGACGGTGATCAATTATGATGATGAAAAGATCGCGGTAAAGACAGAGACTGAGGAGAAGAGATAGAAGATGAAGAAAGGCAAAGAGGGAACGTTTTAAAGAGAGAAGAGAGCGTCTAGAAACGATCTTGGTGGAATTGGGACAACAACAAACTCCACAGAAGATTGGCAAAAAGAAAGCAAGAAAGGCCGGATCTTGGGACTTCATTATATTTTGGAATGGGTCTTTCTTTCATGACAGAAGGAGACAAGACGGCGATTAGGATGATACAAAGATCGGCGGAAAGGCAGAGACCGCCGAGACGAAGAAGAAGAAAGGAACTTTGAAAGAGAAGGGAGAGAGACTCTTCAGAGGGAGACAACAAGAAACTGAAGTGGGTGCGTATTATTGTTACTCTGTTGTCATATAGCAGCATCATTTATTTTAATTAAGAAGACCTTAAAACATGTTTGTTGAATTCTATAAGCCATCAGGCTTTCTTGGAAAGTCTCTCCTGGTCCACTAGTGTCAAACTTACATTGTGATAAGTATGGGCCATCACATAACCACTCCATAATTATTAATTTATAGTGATCGATTCTAATACACTTGGTTGGTGGAAACAAAGGGAAGGCAAGTGTCCCATCAGGGAAAAGAAATTTTCACTCATGATATGATTAGAACTCAGTCTGAAAATCAATTTATAACCTCAGAGGATTATCTTGTCTGCGTTTTTTATCTTTCACTCTATGCACCTGTCATTGATAATCCATTATTACCTATCCGATTTCTTGATGATTCTGATATTAGTGGGAATCCTTTTTTGTTCAACTGTGTTACCTCGTATTTTTTGGTTAAAATGACCTGAATACTTATTGTTTATAATTCTCAGTTAAGCAAAAAAGAGAAAGGAAATTATATGTTTACCACTAGAACCAAGAAGTCTCTCAAAGGAAGAAATTATGTTTTCTGGAACTCCTACTTGTGTTAATAATTACTTCTTCACTTTCTTTGGCGTATATATATGCACAAAATAGCTGTGTTTTGGGAAAGCAATTAAGCCACAAAACCAAAGAAAGAAATTTGTGGCATTAGCTTGATGTAGCTAAATGTATACGTTTAGCATGTTTTACATTAACAATGATGCCAAGTGACTATTTTGTAGCTGAAGTTAAAGCCACCATGTTTTGGTGTGTATCTTGAGCCCCATTTAGTATTGCCCGAAATACTGTCCCTATGTTGACAGGTGTAGATCAATACTCCAGAGCTGGACCATAGATGGTAATGAAATTTTCCTTTTTATTGAAATGAGAAATATTCTGATTATCATGTTTCATAAGACACAGTATCTTATACCCTAAAGCTTTCAGGGCAACACTTCTTAAGTAATGGTGATATCACCCTGAATTTTTGAAAGTTTTCCACACATTCTTGCATCCGCTTGTGTAAGAAACTGCTCTGCTCCCACGCTGGGAAATAAACTTTAACCACTAGAAATGACCTCACAAAGAAGAAGATATCTTACATCTATCATTGATTCAAATATGAAGAAATAAGTTTTCCCACTATTACAAATATTAACTCAGCATATTCATTCTTTGGGTAGATTAGAACATATAAAAGATTAAAAGACATCATCCTTGTGTCACACACTTAAATGTTTTGCCTGGGTTTTCATGAAATATTTCAGTAAATGTCAAAGAAATCTGCATTTATACATAAGATGCAAGAGCTTATGTAGAGACATATCAGTCTGTTCCTAAGTCTTAGTACCTGTGTTCTGCAGCAGCAGTCTTCAAAGTTAAAACTGGTGCAGAAGCCGTTCCAGAGACTGTTGATGCATTTTTATGGCGTACGCTATATTTTGCTTCTTTATTGGATAATGATGTTATATTTTGCTTCTTTATTGAATGATGAGTCTTATTTCGTTAGCTCACTTGATTAATTCTTATCTTAAATGCAGGTTTAGAAGCGGTTGATGAAAAAGATCAGATGACATGTTCATCTTTGTGGCTTCTCAAAATGCTGTGGGGAATTGTATTATGCATGTTTGATAATGCCTTTGTTAATTATTTTGCCCAACATTTCTCTAGTCCTTTTTTTTTTTTTTTCTTCCTTTCTTTTTCACTAACCTTTAGGTCTAACGCATAGGTCCTAAAAGCCATGATGACGCTCCTGGAAGCCGACCCCGTTATTCTTGTCAATCCAAGGCTCTAGGTTGGGATCCTTATCTCATACTTGTCAATCATTGAAACTGATCATTGCATGGATAGAAATTTGGTACTTCATTCAATAACGATCATAATGATGCAGTTTCTTGCCCATGTGTAGCTTTTTCTGAATTTATGCACTAATGTTTTGTTTTTCATTACTAGGTCCCCAGGGAATGGAAATCCTTATTATCAGTATTTTTCTATGGAAATGACTAAATTTGTCATAAAGCAAACTTTTGTTAATCTGTTTTGAGTGTTTTTTGGTTTTTGTTTTTGGCGTTTAGTTGCCAAGAGAAGTGTCACTGGCTCTTTTTGGCACCAAAATCAGATGCCTGAATTACATTCTAAAAAAATATATTTTTTAATCTTGTTATAGGGCTTATGGTGGTTTTGCTTTGGTTGACATTTATACGTATCCATAATGTTTCCATTTTGCCTCTCTTCTAGTACATGATTTACCAGGTTCAAGTGGCATCATGTAGGTAAGAGGAATTACATAAATAGAGTATCCAAAAGTAATGAGAGTTCATTGCTTCTTAAAACTAATATACTTCTTCTAGACAATGGGTAGGGACGAGAGACTGGAGTAAGCTGCTTCTTTTGAGAATTGTTATTTCTTCTGGCTTCTCTATGATGCAGGAAATCAGTAGCCTATCGTGTGAGCTCTCGGGTAATATTTGCACAAGATCTGCACGGTTTGAGATAACCAGTTATGATATGATTTTATTGTGTTCCTTTTAAGTAATAATTTTTTCTTATCGCAACTTTTGCACATCATAGTTTCCTATCTCCCTCGTAATGGGATGGGAAAGCATAGTTTCCTTACCGCGTTGCTCTCCACCATTGGCGGATTTGCTGCCAGGAATAATCCAGTGTAGGGCCTGGAAGCATTTCCATGCTTGATCTGTGGCCTGCACTCCTGACCTTTGAATGTATATTATTACGGTCTTTTAACTTATTCATCATCCCTGACACGTGAATGCTTGCCTAGGCTGGACGAATTATCCATCCATTATTTTCATTTTACTTTTAAATGGTAAGACTCAAACATAAATTTAAGCCCCAACTAATGTTTATTCCTTCGCTAAATGCTCAGGGAATTGAAAGGACTGTTTGACAAGTCACATGGATTTCCCTGCATAAATTGTGGTTTAGAAGGATTAGTTTGTCTAGTTAAACAACTTGTGCGTGCTAATCATATTCTTAATTGGGCGTATTCCCATCAAAGCTACCCTACCTTTTCTCCTTTCATATTTTTTTATGTCATCTATAATTTTGCTCAGGTGAATGTTATATGAAGGATCTTGTATTACTTGTTACTTAGTGGTTAAAAAGTTACCATGAACATAAACCTATGCTAACAAAAAGATCAATGTGTGTGTGCCTTTTTTTTAAATCTTCAAAGACTTTTCTGTCTGATGTACTTTTGTAGACTATACTGAAGCAAAACTACCTGATTTTATCTTAGCATGTCTTATCCTGACCAGTTGAATTGTACAAGAGGGTCGATCAAACCGCCACGGGCAAAGGAATTTAGACTACCTGTCAACATTTATCAATAAGCCAAGTACTCTCGATTTAAACGATGCCTTCCTGGGGAAACCAAGATGACACCAGATTACTTATGGCGCTGGCCTCAACAATGTTATGTTATTCATACTTGCAGAAACCAAGGCGAGAAAGTCTCAAGATTTTGGTGAGGAAAATCCATAATTTCCTGAAGTTGTTAGTCTCACTGTTACCCATTTGTATGATTGATCAAATGTCGTTCTTGCTGGAAGCCATGGATCAACAAATGGGAGCAGAGGAATATAGACTGTTGTCAACATTTACCGAGAAGCCAAGTACCGACGATGTAAGCAATGCCGCCTTGGGGAAACTAGGGTGACTCCTGACTACTTATGGCTCCTAAATGGCCTCAACATTGCCTTTCATGCTAATGCACATGCTATATTATTCATACTTGCAGAAACCAAGCCAAGCCAAGAAAGCCTCAGGATTTTGGTGAGGAACATCCATAATTTGCTGAAGTTTTTAGTCTCACTGTTGCCTATTTGTATGATTAACCCATTGTTGTTCTTGCAGGGGCTTGTATTTTGAGTAGATAGATAGGAAAGTGAGGTAAGTAGAAGTATGATGATCATTACCAAATACAGATTTTTATGAAAAGCACCCTTCTCTAATACGTTCTCAATCGAACTTGACAAAAAATAAGAATCCCATATATTCCTTAAATTATTTAGTATCAGGAATCTGCAAGCATTATGTCACGGTCCAGGATATACAGCCTAGGAGTTTGCAAACATTTTTGTCACAATGACAGCAAGTCAACATTGTCTAACGTTGTAAATCAGTGAGTATAGTTTATATTCCTTTGATTTCTTTTTCTTTTTTAACCTTGATTTCTGATTTCAAAAATAAACCTTTTGCCTTTGTAGTTTGTCTACATGTGTTGGAAATTACTTTTCCTAAGAAGTTTATTTTGTTTTAGAGAATTCGTCAAGGCGTGTGCTATTTCTTCTATGGATACAGCGTTTCATAATTTCAAATTACTTGTTTCTTTGCTTTGGACGTCATTGCCTTCAGTCCTTTGGGGCAACCACCAAAAAAAAAAAAAAAAAAGAGAGAGAGAGAGAGAGAGAGAGAGTTCAGAGAATTGTTATTTATCCAGCGGCTCTACCGGATACATATTAAAGCTCCATGTTTTTTATTTTTTTGGTAAGTCCTCAGAACTCTTTTTTTTTTAAATAAGTCCTCGAAACAACATTTAAGTGTTGTGGCCGATTACTGGTAGAGGTTGCTTTGTGCTCCTCCAAGTTACACTTGCAAAAAGTGAGCTCCGTCAGTCTGCTATTGTCAGTCGCTACTGTCACCCAGTCCATGACCATAAAGATACCTCGTACTGTCTTCTGCATAGATATGAGTCTCATTCAAAAGCCTGCACAAAAATGAAAAAAAAAAAAAAATTGGGGGGGGGGGGGAGGGGGTGAAAGGGTTAGTCTAATTACAGGCTTGAGCCTTGATGGAGTTTAATTACGCGCCACTTGGACCCACACGCATCAGATAGTATACTCACGATGTGCGAACTGCCTTATTCAAAACGGTAGAAGATACGATTGAAGCACCGTCCAGGTATAGCAGCTCGCCGGCGATTCTCTCTCTTGTTTTCTCGTTAATTTGCTCGACGTCCAATTTTAATGGTTCATCCGATGCCTGATGAGAGCATGTTAATTAGTGGGGAAATCATAGAATCATCACAGATTGCGCAAGTGATTATCATGGATACTCACCATCACCCATCCCCACGTGTCCAGAAAAGATGGTACAAAAGCGGTGTACGCAATCACATCTGTAGAAACATGCTGTATTAAGTAACCAAAATAACATCAATGAAACCACCGGCAAACTGTGAAACCACCAGCAAACTCTGAAACCACCGGCCATGTCGTTGGATTCGATACGAGTTAATTTTTATCGAACTGAAGCATTGCATTTGCATGCATATATATAAATATATATTTACGAAGCCAAGCCAAGACAACTCACACTTGAAAACTCGTTTTAGAGTGTTGTGTATTGAAGTAAAGACCGCCCTGTGCGAGAGAACTCCTGCTGGCCCTGCCTGTAAATTGTGGACGTACGATAGATATTTGTGACAGCAACAACCAAACCAGTGCTCAATGGCTCATGGGTGCTTACTTGAGTGACAAAGACGCCACCATCGTTGAGCTTGGACTTGATTACTCGCTCGTAGGACTTTGCGTACAGGTGATTGCAGGGGCCTCCGTCTAGAGGGTCTGCCAGGTCTCCAATTATGACGTCAAACTTCTCACTCGTGCTCTCCAGCCCGGCCCTTCAATCACCCATTTGTTGTGGCTCAGTTAAAAAATTTGATAGCTAGATTGGACGTCAAGCCAAGCAAAGGCCAAGCAAAGACCAAGCACAGGGGGAAAATGACAACTCTAACCATAAAAAGTCAATCTTGGTTAAGCTCAGATTAAATTGAAAAAAAAAAAATTGAGCAAAAAAAAAAAAAAGAAAAAAAGAAAAATCAGATTAATTCTAAATTTAACTAATTTTGACTTTAAAATTAACAAAAATTATAATTTGATCATGAAATTTTGTCTAATTTAAAATTAATTCTTAAATTTTATTTAAATTTGAAATTAATCCACACATTTTATCTAAATATATAATCATGTCTCTCTATAAATTGTTTTACTAATAACTTTCAAATTTAACTGTTAAAAATGATTTTTTTAAATTAAAATATGTCATAATTTCTTTTTTCACAAACTAACTAAGGAATGAATACGTATTTATTATTGAATACCGGCTCAATCAGCTGCGGTGATTAAATCCGCATCTGACCTTTAGACTTTTCCCATTCGATTTTCACAGAATTTGACTTTTAGCGAAACATGACACAAAGTGTCATTCATTTAATTTGTGGTTAACTAGGCTCACTTAAGAGCCTTCACATCCATAAAAGCTTATTGGGGATTTGTGAGATGGAATCAATGTCAGAAAAATCGTGATCAAAAGGGTGCTTGCCATACGTGGAATTTGTTACCACTCACTTTGCATCATTGATAATACAGTGGAGCTTCTCATTCTTAAAGGCCTCTTGGTTGGCTGTCAAATTTGCTCGGCAGAAATCAATTACCATCTGCATCATGATCAGCCCCACATTTTGATATACAGACACACAACATGAGGAAGAATTGCAAAGAAATTTCAAAAAGAGATTCTTGGCATCATCTCTGTTGTTCGGCGAATTGATATTATCCTGCCAGTTCTGAAGGATTTCTTAAAAAACCAATGCTTTTCTGCCCCAAGGTGCTTTTTTTACGACCCAAGGCCACGATACCCATTCTTAGACCGAACACTGTGGGAACTTCCCGGAAAAGTAGGTCCCACGTGTTTATGGACCCACTTCAATGAGCCACGGTGAGAGTGACAATGGCTCGGCCTGGGGAACGGTTAATTTGGGTTGGGTCGGACTATTTGAGAGTCTTTCAATCAACGAATCACGTAAAAATTAAAATTGGTATTAGAGACAGAAATAAAAATAAAATTTGTATTTTTGTTGCGATAAATGATACAAGTACAACATGGTTACATGAATGAATCTGAAGCTCACCATTCCTCCCTAGCAAGTTAATTATTAACCGCGGCTTTCTTAATGGTGACGAGAATCCTGGGGGATGCCCATGGAGAAACTGGCTCTACATTTGTTCTAAAACACCGAAGACGCAATCGATTCCCAAACTTGAAATATGTTTCTTTTTGGGGTACACGTTTTAAGACCTTTCTAAAATCGTATGCCCTTTAGATGATTTTTTCTTTTTTTTTTTTTAATTGGGGGTTGGACAACCATACCTAATTAATGTCACACGTGATATAATTTTCTCTACGTCGACATAGTACTGCATATAATTTGTATGTAAAATTAAGTAGAAGAACACACAGTGCCTAAAATTTGAGAATATATCAGACCATTAATTCTTAAAATTAAAGTGTTCGATATATCTTTAATTGCTGTATTTACCAAAATTTTTTTTTTGTTTGTTTTAATTGGAAGCTATCAACCATACCCGATCAATGTCACACATGATAACTCTCTCTATGCCACTGTGCCTGAGTACCTCTCTCGCCGTGGACCCTTCTCCGCCTCCCATTACGAATATCCTTTTAGGACTGCAATTGTTCCAACAAGAAGAGAGTGAAAAACCGAAAAAAACAAAAAAAAAAAAAAAAAGTGCCAGAAGTCACATTCTTTGAAAGATTACAGATACGGAAAGAGCATAAGCATTAATGAAAACAAAAGAAGAGTAGATTAAAGAGATTTCTGAGATACTTGTCATGGAGTAGCAAAGCAGGATGAACCAAACACTCGTGGTAAACAAACTCATCCCTTTCGGCGCTCTGTAACTTGCCATCGAGCAGCAAAACCTACCAACATTGATGCAATATTGTAATAAGGGGTGATTTATATAAGACAGATCCCATCAGTCACAAATTCTAACAAACTTTGGAGATCTAGTTAATATAACAAAGACTTGACAAATAAAGAGAAACAGAAAAAAAATAAAAAAAAAAAGAGGAGCCGAACCTTTCCAAAGTACTTGGTATCCACGAGAACTATGTCTTGGTACTCACTGGTCGTTGAATGCAGCATGCTGAAACAAGACAAGACAATTGAAAAGATCATGTCCGAAACCAGACAGGCATACATAATGTTCATCCAGACGTTAAACACAACTAAAATCCATGTTGCACGTTGCCGCGGTCAATATCAATATAAATCAAAAGAACTTAAAAATTATCAAGACAAGATAAAAGAAGATTAATTTAATGACTGATGGGGGACACGAAGAGGGGAGAATTAACCTTTTTAATGCAAGAGACCATCGGATGTCCGCTTCAATCTCCTCTTCGAACCAGCGAGTGGGCTCGTAATTAGTGGCTTCCACCATCTCCCCGTTGTTGTTATCATGTCCGGTCTCCGCCTCGGCCTCCGCTGCTCCGGCGGGTTCTTGGGCGCCACTGTCCCTGACCTCAAAGCCCGGAGATAAAAAGAATGCCGCGGCAAGCATCTTTGAGAACATCGTCAGGGAATTTTGTTTGTGGGCCTGAACTGACGAACGAGGCTCTCTCTTTTCTGTCTCTCCTTTCTCGTTTACTATACCGCCGGGTTTATATAGAGGCTGCGGTTTGTGACTGAGATTACCGACTGATAAAATCAAATTAAACTGTCTACAATCTGTAAGGCAATGATATTTACGAGGGAAATTTAAGTGGATTTAAATATAATAAATTTTAATAGATATAATTAATTTTTATATTATATATAATATAATTTTTATTATATTAATATTTATATAAAATATATTTTATGTAAAATAAAAATTAATTAGATTTACTTGAATTCATTATTTTTAGATTTAACTAATCCAACTTAAAATTTATTATGTTAAAGTTACGAGGACAGTCAAATAAACATAATATACACTATCATAATTGTAAACGTAAAAACGGGGTAGCATTGCATGTAATAAATGGGAAAGTAGAATGTTTCCTTCTTCTTGGTGCATTAAACTAATATCATATGTGAAAAAAATAAAAATTTTAAGTTAGATTCAATTAATATATATATGTAATTTAAATTGATAACTTTGTTATATTTTAAAAAATAATAATAATAAAGTAAGTAAGACATTTAGTGTTTACTCAAAGATTATAAATATTGCTGGTTAGAGCATTTAATACAATTACACATACTTAATATAGATAAATTTAAAAGGAAAATTAGATAAAAAAAAGAAAAGATATGATAGTAACAAATTGATTTTAAAGGGACCCTCGACAACTCTCCTCATTAGATATTTAAAAACCCCTCCTAAGGGTGATTCATGGCCACACAGCTGAAAGATATTGGTCGTGCGGTCAATCTACATTCCCTAATTCCCGTGTTTTTCCTACACCTGGAAAAATGTAATAGGTTTTTTAGGAGGATGCAGTAATTTTTTGACAATTTATACATGTTTGAAATAATGCAACATATTTTGATGAAAATACAACTACATTTTAGTTTTTTTCAAAGAAATGGGCGTTGTAGCTGGAAAAATGTCATACATTTTTGAAAAGTGCAATATATTCTGTTAGAGATGCTTTAGATTTTGGTTTTTACAACATAATGTAGTTGGAAAGTGTAGACTAGTTTTTCGAAAATGAAATATATTTTGATCGAAATAAGGTACATTTTAATTTTTTCGAAGAGATTAGTACTATAAAACTATAACTGAAAATATGTGTTAAAATTTCGAATGCAGTACTCTCTCCTTTTAAAAGAAATAGGTGATATTGAAGCCGGACAATGCGCGGGCGCCCACAGCCTTGGCCCACAGGGGATTTCCGCAGTCTTAATTGATAACATAATAATAATACTTTGTTGAATTAGTAATGTTTTATCCGATATCACCGCATTAGAGTGGGGGGAGAGTGGGGGGAGGGGTAAAAGACCATTGATTGGTCCGATGAAGATGACTTAAACGATGAATGAGTAGTCCATTGTTGACGACTTACTAGTCAGAAGTACTGTATCCCTGTGTGACGAGACTCCTGGTCATTTGATTCAATCAGCATATATGACGAGGAAAAATGTAAATCGCCTTGAAACAAGAAAGCAGTGTAAACCATGATTATGAAATTACTTAGTGATCTCTAATTACCATGATTAAACAAAATTGGGATGAAAATTTTAAGATAAAACCAGTGAACGATCCCCTTGGCAACAATCATCTGCAAACAAGAAAAATAAAGCACTCTCGAGGAATGACCTTAAACAACTGGGACCTCAATAATCTCAGTTGGCACCATAGCTGGCGGCCTGCTGTACTCTTCTTCGTCTTTGGGAGGGTGGATTGTGACGAGATCAGGCAGGGGAGTCATTGGACCCACCTTTCCTTTGGGATCCCAGTCAAGCATGATCTTGACTTTGATGCCAAGAACCCCCTGCATGAAAATGGCACGGTCGATTAACAAAAGATCACAATAAAGTGATTGCCTAAAGTTAGAACTTCTGTGATGGCTAATGGGCCGAACCTGTCTCAAGAGGACATGTCTCACGGCAGAATCAATATATTCATTGACTGGTTGACCAGATGATATCATGTACCCATCCTTGAATTTCATGGACTTTGCTCGCTGTGCCCTAAGCTTTCCACTGACAATCACCTGATCATAAGCCACTAGCAATTAGAACAATCACTCGCTTAAGACAGTGCAACAATGACAAATGCCAAACCCATCAATTAAAGAGCAGTTCAAGGGCAAACCTCACAACCCTTGGCACCATTTTCCATAATGTATCTCAAAACACCATAGCATGCCCTAACAGAACAAGGAGGAAAAACAAATTAGCAAATTAAGGAGTTCCAAACAATAGCACCAGTAAAGAAACAGAATACAACTGAAAGACATTCAAACAGTTCTTATTATCAGCACCAGTGCATGCACATCATGACTACCAATGAGGACTTGAAAAACACTACTACTTGCTAATAAATGTTTTACAAGAACATTGAAAACAGAAACATGTGCATTTACAATGACGAAGACAACATATAGAAGCAGCATATAGTGATCTTGAACAGGAACCTCAATTCAACTATGAGCAACTTTTTTGAGAAAGCAAAACCTTATGGGCCTAAAAAGAAAAAGAACAAAAGCGAAAAAGTGATGAGAACCATGTCACCACAAAACCTATTAGATACCAATTACAAGAATATACCCTCAGATACCAATTACAAGAATATACCCTCCGAAAGGTTACTCTGTAAAAATCATTGCATTTCAAGAGGATGATGGCCCGGAGGAGTTAAATTTTGTCATCTTCCGACACAAATTTGGTAGAGAAAAGACCAATCTGCTTTGTAGATGACATAACAGTGTCCATAACCGAGGCCCTGAAGGAAACAGGGCAAGGAGAAGGGCAGAGCAAAAGCACTTGTTTCCTTTTGACACATGGTTAAATGTCCTGTTGATGCCGCTTAACAGTTCACACTATTCAATTTCCACATTAAACAATATGTTGTATTAATACTGAACACCTTAACGTCAGTAAAGGGTTGGCTTATTTATCTGTAAGCACAATCTTTCGCCAGTAGCTTCATGATCATGGTCGTCTCAAATAATAAAGGTTGATATGTTTTGAGCGGATCAGATTCGAGTAAAATTACAGGGAAACAAGAAAATCTGGCATCCAAAACAGCAAGCACACAGTTGACTATATTCTTCAGCCTCGAACCTTATATTTAATGACCCAATTCCAACAAACCCAGGAACAATTTTGCATGCACAACAAACTTAAAATTGACCCCCCCCCCAAAAAAAGAAAATTTTTGGCAAAAAGAAATCGATGTAGGCATAAACCTGCGAACAGCGAGGCCACCCAGAAGCTTGTAGCGAAGAGACTCGGCCTGAGCAATAGCACAAAGCCCTCTGTTGTTAACCTTCTCGGCATAAAGCTCCACGCTGTTCTCTGGGAACTTAAATCTCTTCTGGACCAACGAGGTCAGCTCCCTTATCCTCCTCCCCTTCTCGCCTAATCGAACAAATCGATGCGGCCAAAATCGTAATTACGATAACCTAAGATCATATTGTCGGCCAAAAAAAATAACAAAAACAAACACTGTGTTACCGAGAACGTTTTGGGTGCGGGTGGCTCTAATGATGATCTCAGTGCGCATAGGGGTGACCCTTACTTCGACGCCGGAGTAGCCGTCCTCGGCGAGCTCTCTGGTCAGGACCTCGTTGAGCTCGGCAAAGAAAACGCCGTCTGCGACGAACTGCAATAACGTAAAAAGAACCAAATCAGCACATTCACGAAGACAATGACTATCGCCAATTCGGCATTCAATTGGAAAGAATGAAAAAAAAAAAAGAAAGAATAATACAGTAAAGGAATGAATGAAACCTTTCGCTTCTTGCTCATTTGAGTTGCCATTTTTTGACGTGCGACGAAAGTTGCAGAAGCAGACAACTGCAAGCTAAGTGGCGGCTGAAAAAACCACTGCTCCGCAAACCCTAGTTTGAGAGTTGAACCGAAGGGTCTGGGGGGCTCGCTTTTGCTGGGAGCGAAGCTTTTGAGGTTTATGTTCTGTAGGTTGGAGTTTCGATCCGACGGTTGTGATGGACTCTAGGGCTCGCTTCGGACAGCAGAAACGCTGCGTTTTAATAATAAAATCGTGTAAACCGGTCAAAATGTGATTGGGCTACGTTTTGGAAAACTTCTGTCCATGAATTTCTTTCTTCTTTTTTTTTTTTTTAACAGGGGAGACTGAAAGGTCGGGATAGACACATAATCGCTAATACTTAAGCATAAAAAAAAAAAATTCTAAAAAACATCATATATATACTAAAAATACGAAATAATTTCTTGTTGATTTTGTTGCGATGGACTTGTCCATGAAAATTGAACGGCAAATGAGCTGCGCCAAATTCCCCAGGCCGGGCCCGATCCAAATTGTAACAGGAATAGAGAAATATTAGATCCAGACCAGGCCTACACGAGTTAAAAATAAAAAATAAAAAATAAAAAAGGAAGAAGAAGACCAAGAAGACGAAGCTAATGGCCAATGGCCTAATCTAATGTCTAAAACCCAACCCAAGCATTTCTACGGATATTTTTTTTTTATAAAAAAAATGCTAATATTCGGGAACCGGTGAACACCTTTTCGCACTGTTTATTGCTAACCCTTCCATTTGTGAAATAAATATGTATTTGCATATAAATATATGTACATACTAATAGTTCACATAGATGATAAAAAAAAAAAAAAAATGTAAAGCAAAGTCGGGCCGAACCAAGTATATCAATACGACTTAGCAAGCAACAAGTTGTTTTTTCTTCCCGGGGAAGAGATGGGGTTGAGTTTTTGTTTTTTGTTTTTTTTTTTTTCTGATATAAAAACAACAAAGAATGTCTATCAATAAATTAAAACTCAGGTTGGCAGCGGAACTCACGCCTCTGAACCCAAATAGGGCAGGGGAGAATCTCGGAAAACTGGGCCAAAAATAAGAAAAAACATTACCAGAAGGTTGAACAAAGCGCATGGGACAGGGAACATGTTGCTCACTTAGGAGGTGGGGAATGGGGATCAGTATTTATTTGAACTATTTAATGTCTCGTTTTAAAAATTGTCAAATTCGTTACTATTTCGATAATAGTTGGAAATTATTATAATTATCATTAGCGTATTAGGCCATGATTGGTGCATTCGATTATTCTGGTGCGAGATTTGTGCACTCGAGAATCCAAACTAATGATGCGAGGACTTCCCTAATGAGATCTATTATTATATTTGGCTACATGGGAAAAGCTATAGACTTTTAGGCTGCTTTCCAACCTGTGTTGTTGGAAACGCGAGGAACGGAAAAGACGGAAAGGGAAAAAGTAGATTCCCACTTCACATGCCTCGTTTATAAGCATGTTTAATTTGTTTTTACTCGGTTCGGCAGGAGCCAACTTGATTTTCTTATTCGTCACCGTTGAAAAATGCGGCTGTGCTTTTCGCCTGCGTTGGGGGCCGGCCGCCGCTGCGTACGGTTGACGGTCGGCATAAGCAAGATTGTAAATGTCGGAACTTTTTATTATTTATTAGCGGATGGTAATTTGACATTCCCACTAAGTGGGAATATTTTTGTGAAATGTTAGGACAATATTTTTCAAATTATTTGACCCCCCCAAAAAAAAACAAACGAATATAACAATATACTGGGAATAGTAGTACTAGCTAGTATAAATATTATAGAATATAGAAAGGAATATGTGCGACATTCAATTGCAAAGTAGGCGTTTGATCTTTCGAATGGATTTTTACCTAGTTGGTCCTTCTCCAAGAAAATGAAAAAAAAGAAAAAAAAAAAAAAACCCTAGTTGGTCGTGCGCATCTACCACAGAATGGAATGAACCAAATAGACGATGAGTATTCTTCTCGTCTGTTAGGCTTGCGAACTAAATAATAGGAAATAGTTTTCATTTGTTAATATTAATTACATGTACTTCTTTTTTTTTCAGTGATTTATACTTCAGACATTCGAATAATCTTTAGAGGTTTAATAGCTGACGTGTTCCTTTCTTGGGTCATGATGTTGTCCCTTCCTTTAACTTGCGGAGTTTTTAGTTAGAATTCAATTATACTAGAATGATTGACGTAAATAATTAGAATTTTGGAGTACTATCAAAATGGATGGTAATTTTGTAACAAGTTCAATAATCAATGTTTTTCAAATTTTTTAGTGGCAATTTTGTGTAAGTCAGTTGATATTTTTCACAGTGCAGTAATTTCGACGGTAATGTTACTACTAGTACTTGTAAACTGTGCGCTGACTGACCCATCATTTAGCATCAAGAAATTTTCATGAGATGGTGACTTTACTTGAATTGATATATTTTGTTGTTGTCATTGTTTTGTTTGTCCTTAGCATTACTATTCATTTTGGCTCGCTCCTTCTTCGCATTGGCCCTTATCTTGTTCATGTACGATGCAGATAATAGAGTAGTTTTTCTTCTTTTTTTTTCTCTTTTTTTATTTTATATTAAAAAAAAAAATCAAGACCATCCCGGATCTTGTTATAAGTCAAACAGTAAAATTCCTTAGTTATAAACAGGAAGAAAACAGGGAAACATTTTTTGACGGTATCAATATGGATAGTCTTGTAACCAAATCCCATAAACAAGTTGCTTTCTATTGTGATCTTCGTTTTGCATAAACGTATCTCGCGGGGAGTGGCCGATGATAGCCGCTAACTACCTGTCGTTTAACTTCAAATTTGACCTTTATATGCCACCTATCGTATTATATGTTTCCAATAATTACCATCTGTGCTACCTATCAAACGGTAGTTTATTATTTGCTGCTGCGTAGCATGTTTTATTTGAGATAATTAATTTTCAATGCTCAAAAGCTGACAACAAGAATGGATTTAATCACTCGGGTTTAGTTCAAGTGACCACTTCTTGTTTGGGAATCAAATTCCGCCACCCACCTCTAAACTAGTATTTACCAGTAAGACTCCCATTACTATGATGATGTAGTTTATAGCTGCGTGCAATAAAATTTTTTATATATATACACACATAAAAATTAATAAAATGTACCGAGAGAGAGAGAGAGAGAGAGAGAGAGTAAAATATAAATAAAAGTTGGAAAAAAGAAAGAGAGTATAACAAGAATGGTAATTTATGGCATTATATTTTTAATTTATTTTCATACACATTCTATTATACTTCTTGCATATTTTGTATGTCATTGTATACATCGTGTAATTTTGTCTAAATATATGAATTTAAATATAAAAAATTGCATCCCCAATTTGTTTTCCTGCTAGTAATTTGTGCTTTTACCTAGATTTATTTTTTTAAAAAAAAAATCTATACGTGTCTCCCCTTGTCTCATTGATCAATTATAATATTATCATATTGATGTATTAACTTCTTCGGGATAAATATATATATATATAAAGGAAAAAAAAAAAAGAAGAAGAAGAAGGGAGAAATAAATGGATCTAAACATGAATAGGGATGGACCAGACTGTGGGGGAAGTAATACCCTCGCCGCTAGGTTAAAAAAATCTAGCTTTTGGAATAAGCCATTTCCAGCAATCACTCATGTGGGCCTCTGTACTAAGACCAGAAAATTAGGCCATGATATATAGAGTGGGTCCATCAACAAAGACATCTTCTCAATCAGTGAGAGAGTTGCTGGGGGAATCTGATTGAAGTAAGTCATAGAGGACATTTATTGCATAAAGAGAACAAATCTAAAGAAAAGAGCAAAGGAAAAAAAGAAACCCCGAGTAGGCGAAGAGATAAGCATGGAGAAGTCCAGCTGCATCATTAAAAAACAGACCGCTTGGGGCCCTTTGCCATGTTGTTGGGTGTCACTGTTTATACACATCTGTCTGTCTCATGGAGCAGTAGTGCCTCGTTTTAAAACAACCTATAGAATAATACTACATTTCCCACCTGCCAATACCATCCAAGGCTCAGCGCCTGTCATGGTAACAACAGATAAAAAACAAATTGTCAAAAGCTAATCATCTCTTATCTAAGATTCTGTTCCTGTGGTGGTGTGTGATTGGGAACCAAAAAGATTGCCTAAAGCTGCTTTTTTTTTTTTTTTTTTTTTTCATCTTCTTACTGTTCCAGAGCATCTTCAAGGAAATGAATGAAATGTTGTTTACTTCTCCACAAGCAAAAGCAACTTGGACAGCAATCTCGTGACAAAGAGGAAAAGGAGAAAAGGAAATAAAAACTGGAAAAGGAGAAGAAGAGTAGCTTTGGGACTTTTATTGGAGAGGACAGAAAACAATATGTGCAAGCCTGCAAACTCTTCACTCAAATATTTAGCCAATGTCTAAGGAGAAATTGCTTTATGTTAAGGTTGAGAAAGAAATAAAGGGATCTCCTGGAGAGTTTAAAAGAGAAAAAGAAAAAGAAAGGGGAAAAAAGTTGGACTATGACGGTTCTCGAAAAAGAGTTTGACAGAGAAAAATTTTGTGAAGAGTAGCAATAGCCCCAATACTTTTGACAAAGAGAAAAGGTAAGCAGAAGCTAAAAGTACCTAAATCTCTACATTTGTTGCATCAGTACAGTCTTGATTGTTATCCAAAAGGCCAATAACATAGAATTAAGCATGAGTAATTTCCATTAGATCAACAGTTTACACAGTTACATTTAGACAGAATTTTTAGCCAATTAATTCTCTGAGAAGAAATGCAAGGAAAAGGAAGGGGAGAACTAGAGAAGGTTTCCTCACAGAAGAAGTAACAGAGTCTAATAATCATTTCTACTAGCTCAACACAACTGTGCAATTTCCTTCCTCGTCCTTGCAAAGAATTAACACAATAGCTTCCTCTATGCAGGCCTATGTCTCTTGTGGCCAGCTCTGCCGTCTGATTTTAATGCACCCCCGGAATCCCCCTCAGAGGTAGCATCCACGGATTTGGTAAAGGAGCTGGAAAGATCAGCATAGAGGTCAACGACCCTTCTAATGTTATTGTTGAGCTCCCTAATCAGACCCACATTTCTGCTCAGGTTGTCAGGGATCTTGGATTCATGGTTCTTGTTTATCTCATTGATGAGCAACCTATTCCGATCCAAGATGTTTTGGACCTGAACAAAGTTCTTCTGAAAGGTCTGCAAGATCTTGCCATCTATCTGCGTACCATTGCCAAGTCCTGAGAATGCGTCACCTTCCATTCTATCTTTTTTATCCTTTTCTGGAGTCAGAATTCTATCAAATCAAAACCAGCCCTGCATCAAGAACAACCAAAAAGAAGAAGAATATGAGAAAAAACAAAAGATGAGACAGCGTTTGTTGGACTTTATGTATCTATATTTTAAGAAGGTCCCCATAATCAGATCTTCTTATCTATATATGGCTACACTAACCAAAACCCCAAGCAAAACATGAAGCCTCGGAATTGTTTAAACCCTTTCCTTGCAAATGAGACAAGACTCTGGAGTGGAAATCATGACCTCCACAGGATATCCCCTTCTAATGTATGAATCTCAAACCCCCCCCCAAAAAAAACCTCGAATTATTATTATTATTATTGTTGTTATCATTATTGTTATTATTATCTAATAACAATGATGAGATGTGAAAAAGCAGATTCCATTTCCACAAAAAGGAACCTTTTTAATGTTCCAAGAAAATACCCACCTAAAATCTCGGTTTCACTTTGAAAGAAGAATCTCAATCACCAAAAGAAAACTAAACCCCAGTCAATGATGCAGCAAAAATACGAGCATGAAGAAATGTACTACTGCTGCGCTGCGACAACATTATCAATCATGACAACCAAAAAAAAAAAAAATATATATATATATATATATATATATATAAAGTATAAACAAGGCAAAATGTTGATGATAGGTTAATAAAAAGAAATGGAATTTCCTTCAAATTTAAAGAACACTAGTAAACAAAAAGACAAATATGGGGAATTCAAACGTCCAAACCGTACATGAAAGCCTGCAGTCACTGAATAAATTCCCAAAGTAGAAAAAAAAAAAAAAACTACTCAAACAAGAAAAACTCCATAAAAAAATTCCAAATAAACCCAGTTAGCATTTCAAAGGATCTTAATAGAAAAAAAAAATAATTCTTCTTAGATATAAATACTATAATATCGCAAAATCCCCAGATTAAAAAAAAAAGAAGAAAATACAGAAACAAACAAACGCAGCAGAGAAGATCAAACGGTGCTTGGCTCAAAGTGGAAAACAAAACGCACAAAAAAAGAGAAGAAGAAGAAGAAGAAGAAGAAGAAGAAGAAGAAGAAAAATTAAAGATTGGCGAACCCCATCAGCTGAAAAATCAGTAAACTCGAAAATGGAAAAGAAAGAAAAGAGAAAAAGAAAGTAGCGAAAGGGCGTGACGGTGTCGTATTACTATTAAATACAATATAATCGTAACTGTGTTTTTCTGTATGGTGATAATCGCGAACTCACCTTGAGAATCCGGAACATTATGTTCTGAGAAAGAAGAAAGAGATTGCAGACGACGAGGTTCCCGAGGTGGACAAAAATATAAATTGACCAAGATCGGCGATTTTCTTGAAGTGAATCTCCGCAACAAAAGTCTATGAATTATGACGACTTTGAGAGAAAGAGCGATCCAGAGACAGGGAAGAAGGGACGCAGAGAGCATATGTAGATTTGACAGTCACGCTCGGACCTCTCTGTGTCCAAATGACTAAATATAAATATATAATAATATACATTTATCTTTATATTATTTTTTCTAATGCTGTATATATATTTTTATTTATTTATTTATTTAAATAATAAAACCATGACGGGTATGCTAGACACTTGCACTTATTTTAACAAGGCGAATGCTAACGAAGAAATTTGAAATTAGATTACTATAAAAAAGAGATATACTATATGTCATATTTTATTTGTTTTCTTTTTTATTTTTAACTCTAATTTTATTTACTGGATATTTCTATTGTCGATTCTTTTAGATCTAATACATCATTTCTCGAGCGTTATCTAGAGGACACGTGTCAGTAACGCTGTAAATGTGATGGTGACTGGTGGGGCATGTTCGGTTAAATAAATCCTAACCCAAATTTTTAGTTGATCGACATTTGAGAATCGAAACCAAATTAAATTTTAGTTATTCTAGCATTAGTTAATTAAAAATCTTCGTTCGATTTGTTTAATCAATCAAAAATCAGTTCTAATACAAGTTTAGAATTTCTAATATATATATATATATATATATAATATAATTTGATGTTTTTTTTTCAAAATATTAATAAATAAGCATGTTTATTTTTATTGATATTTATTTGATACGTATAGTTTTTTATTAATAATTTTTAATATTGTTTAAATAAAATTTCTGAATATATATTAGGTCAAACATAATGTTTTAAATTTAAAATTTATAATTAAATCGATAAAAATCATTTCATACAAAATTGATTAATCAATTATGAAGTATGGTTCAACTAACTAATTAAATTTCCTTTACTTTTATAAATGCTTCTAATAACAAATGAGATAATTTTTTTCTAAATAAAACTACTTTTTATTCGTGTATAACTTTAACTCGGACCCAAAACAAGATTTTCCCTCTCCCTCTCGATCCATCCGGATAATTAATGAATTTATGCTTGCATTGTTCCTTACGAGATTGACTTGGGATCCTCGTGCTGAAAGTTTACGGAATGGTTTACTAACACTAATTTGGGCATTTTAACCATGCAATATTGAAATTCACTAAAAAACAATGGAATATTGAGATGCCCCCAAAAATTAAAAAATAAATAAAATTATATATATATACTAACACCAATTTGGGCATTTTAACCGTGCAATATTGAAATTCACTTAAAAACAATGGAATATTGAAATACCCCAAAATATGTTTTTTTTTTTAATTTGTCTCCTGTGTGTTGGGGAGGGGGGAGGACGAGTCATTGATTGAATACCTAAAGGCTAATTTTCTTATTCAAGTTTTATGTTTTAGTGTTAATGTAAAGTGAAATTTACAATTTTGCTACAAATTCATTAAAAAAAATGCCACCAAGTGAAAAAAAAAAGGAATATATATATATAATCCAAGAAGCAAGACGCAAGAGAGATAATTTAAGTAATGAAAGTGTTATTAACATATAGAATAGGAAGATATGATAAAATATCTATGAATGATAACTAGAAATGAATTATTGAATTTGGTGTCAGTTTCTTGAAAGGAAAAATGGCTGCATCCAGCACTTAAGTAAATTTAGGGATTAATAAAGATTATTTCAAGTTCCAATCTGAAAAATATATAAAAAAAACATAAAATAAATAGATAAATAAATAAAGCTATATATTCCACACCCAAAAAGAGAGAGAGAGAGAGAGAGAGAATAATTGTTTTCCATGGGCTTAATTGTAATTTCGCATCGGACATGGTATGCTAGTTCAGGAGTTTTGGTCTGCCCCAAGTCCACTTCTTGGCCGAGAATGGGAAATTCCAACGTTCTACTAATATATTATTTTAATAAATAATTAAAAACAAAAAAACAAAAAAATCTTAAGCAATGCGATCGATCGAACTACTGTTCTTATCCAATGGTTCCGCTACGCGCGTCAAACTCAGGTTCGGGAAATCTGTAGCTTCGGCTCCGAGCCTTACCAGATTTCCGAGCCTAGTATGCTGTAGTGTGCAGCCAAGCCATCCGTTTGTCTCCCAGAGTGCAGGGACCCACTGCCCCCCATCATGCCCAATTATATAATCGTCATTTGGGGTTCAATGGATGGGGGGGACAATCATGATGATGACGGCACATGATACACATTATTTGTATTTATTTATTATTTAATGCATCAGATAAAAGAAAATTTAAAATAAAATTATTTCTTTAATAAAACAAATATTCTGCCTATCTCCTTCTAATGGCGGAGGATGAATTAGCAGTATCTCACTGGTAAAATTGAAAACTTTTAATTTCAAAAGATAGTTTCGAGTTGTATATATTTTAGTTTTATATTTTGTTTTTTTTTTTACAAAAATTCTGAATATCATAATACTAATTATATTGTAAATCAAACAATTATTTTATATTTCATATTTTTAAATAAAAATGAGTTCATGAATTAAGTACAAAAAATAATCTCATAAAAATTTAATATTGACATAAATTTAATTTTTAATTAATATTAAACATACCACAATCATATAATATTTATTAATATATTATTTATAAAATTAACTTTTATATTATATTATTAATATTTTATACAATACTGTAAAATATATTAAATGTATATACAATTTTAATAAATTTTTAATATTAATTTTATTATAAATAAAAAATTAAAATTAAAATTATTTTGCAAAGATTTTCAAATATTAGTTAAAAAGGACACAATCTCCGACGCTGATGTTTTTGGTTCGTCGTGGGACCTACGGCCACGACGCACTTCCTTTCCCCTTCGTCACGCTGCCTCCGGGACTTTACGACATTGTCTCTCTCCGTCGTTAAAATAAAATAGAATATCACTATCTAATAATAATATATGTATATTAATAAAAAAATAAAAAATAATTTTTTAATATTTAATTTTATTTATATATATAAATATAATGTAACTAATTTATATATTATTATTATTATTATTATTACTACATTACTTAAATATTATTATTTTTTCAATAAAATAAGTACACTGACTTAAAGTCCGAGTGCGGAATTTGTGTCACACTTGGGTGGACGGAGGCTTCTGTCTCGGGAGATGCTTTCTTTGCTCCTCCCACTGTGGGCATGCCCAAAACCCAAAAAAAAAAAAAAAAAAACAACAACAACAATCAGAACCGTTATTCTTTGTGGGCTCCGCATGCGATCTCATGGGACCCACAAAATCGATGGCTCCTGAATTTAAGCAAATAGTATTGTTTGCTTTTCGGTGTGTAGACGGAGGACGGAAGGTCATAGCTCCACGGAGATTAAAAGTCAATACTCCCAACTCGAAATGAACATTTAAATTCGCGTACTTTGCACTGTACACCAAGCGTGGAACAGCTTGAAATTCACCCGGCAGAAATGCTAAATTATACGGTAGCTTAAAGAATCTGTCACATATTTTTGTGATGGTCCCGACACGATCGTGCTTGGTCCTATTCGGCCGCGTTTAACTGTAGAATTGCAAAATAAGTAAATAAATAAATAAAAAGTCAGAAGATGCGAGGGTTGAATCGGCCGAAACCACCATGAAAACTACAGGCGAGGGAATAAATTTGCTATCCTTACCTAATAATTTTAAGGAGTTACTAATATTCAAAACGTTTTATCAGATAAGATGATAGCTTTATCGGATAGAAGTTGGAGCCCACTAGCCCAATTTTGGATGATCGAAAGTGAGTCACGAGTTGACTCGTTATTTTTTGGTTCCGCGGAAGAAAAAAATTGTAACGAGTCAACTCGTTATTAGCTCATATGCTTAAGGTGATTGTCCATATCATATTTGCAATATATGTATATATATATACACAAAAACAACAATAAAGTAAAATAAAACAAATGAAAGCAGCATCCTGAAAACTCCCAAATGTTGCAATTAATTGGCAAGGATGATACACTTTTACCTAATTGATTACTATCGTTGTGAACATCAGTACTTCGTGATCATCCGCTTTTTTTTTTCTTTTTTTTTTTGTCTTTTCAAAGGGCATTTAACCCAAGGAGAGAATAGAAAAATTCAAATTCAAATTCTAACCTCTTGTCTAGGCTTTTGGTCAGGTGGACCACTCTGATAACGGGACACACGTGTTCTTGGCCGCTACAAATGTTAAATCATTTGAAGAAGATACAAAGATAATCTCAGACCATTATCACAATTAACACTTCATCTAAAGATCCGTCATGCAGATGCTGCAATTTAAGATTGGGGCATCCTCTAGTCAAGAAAATATGGAATACCATATTTTAACGGCAACCAAGGTTGCATTTCGAAATTGCAGATATAAACGAGACCCTTTGACTTTCTGGGTTCATTCACTGTCTTAGTTGCTAATGGATACAGAAGAACTCAGAATGCAGATCCTTGCCCCCAAACGCATGGTTATCATCTCAGGTGCTAGCTCTCGTGTGTGACAGTTTGACTGAAACTAAACGAGACTTCGTGTCATAACAAGATCTGAATTCTGGATAAAAATTTTGACATTGTGACACCAGGGGTGTGAGTTTTTCTTCAATGATTTGAATGCTTATCTGTGACCCCCTTGGTTCCTTTTCATACTGGGGCACAATTGGACGCCAAATGAAAATTCCAGGTCCAACTTGTAATTAACTAGCGTTTGAATTTATGTGGATTTAAAGAAGAAGAAAAAAAATAATAAAACAATAAGATATATTTGTACGCTGAAGCTCAAAAAAAAAAAAAAACAAATAGTGAGATAAGGCAAAGGAATGTGAAATAAATACCTGTCCATCATAATTATAAATTATATGACATTTATAATTACTGCAAAATATATTAGGACATCATCAGTCAAAAGTTTGACAAAAAGTCTAGCCCCCATAACATTATTCATCCTGCAGAAATAGTGGAATCTCCAATTGAAGCTATCGGGCACTTAAACTACCCAAGTTGCCAAACACTAAACAGACCATTCGTGTCTATTTATAAAATTAAAATAGCCAAGGGGTTTTCAAAAAAGAAAAAAGAAGAAAAAGAAGAAGAAAGAAAGAGAAGAGAGACAAACCTGAGCTGCCGTGTAACTTTTTTTCGTATCAATTTGCACTTTTGAGTCCGCTCACAGACAATGTTTGAATCGATGATGTAACCTACAGACTCGCTAGTGTCACCATTTATGGCCTATATACACTCGATTCCTTTTTTTTTTTTTAATCTTTCTATAATAGATCCGATTGAATCGAACTTCTACACTGTAGCCCAGTTTGTTATAAAATGAGTAAAAAGAAAGCGAAATCTGGATCAATCCGGCACTTTTTAGGCCCCTTTGGGATGGTGGGATCCAAGATTTTCGAATCCTGTTGGCAATGCCCGATTGAATCTTTCAATCTTCTCTTGAGATTTATAAGAATAAAAGAGAACTATTTTTATTATTTAATTTATAATCCAATAAAACCTGCAATGAACAAAAAACAATCACACTGCTGTGGCTGGTGGAGTGATGATCCCCGTATGCATATGTAGAAGTAGAAATTAAGTAGCTCAAAAGTCTCTCCCAGGCAACCCTCCGGAGCTGTTAAACATCAGTCAGTAACCAGTCTCTCTTCCACCCCAAACCCTGCTGGCTCTTTAATGGAGTTCTCCAATTTATTTGTGTAGATAATTATACGTTATGTTAGCGTCATGTGTCGCGCGTTCTGCAGATCGGTGAAGACTTTTCGATCTGACGCAGAGCGCCACGTGCGACGCATGGAAAGCAATCAAAGGTACAATAAGCTAATCCTCTTATATATATATATATATATATATATATATATATTTGTGTAAACGCAATTCTAGATCGACGATTCAGTATTTCACATTTAATGTGCCTATCGAACTAAGAACAACGTGATCTTTCCAAAGACATTGATAGGTGGACAAGGTGATCTTTCGCACTCAAGATCTTGTGTACGTTGTATTAATTCTAGACGGCCTGCACGCAATGGGACAATCCCAAGTCCAGTCCATGATTGAATTGGCCCATGTCAAATTAATGATGGGCCCAGATTGAACAAGAACAAACACGTGACGTTTTTGGACACGTGATTTTCACTTCGCCCACGACAGACACGTGGATGGCGAGCGTATAGCACGCGCGATCAGAATTATCAGATATGGTCCGGTCCGAGCAAAAACTCCCATATCGAACCGGGCCAGGTCACATCATTAGACAGGTCGGCAATCAACTCGGTCAAAAACCGATCAAATCAGCCGTATTTGTGGAAACCCGGTAACTGGGATTCTATCAACTCGGCCCGGTCGTTAATCATGCCAAGATGCATCAGAGCGTCGCCCCTCTCACAGCCTCCCATTGCAGAGGTCTCTTGCAGCCTTCGATTGCAAAGATCTGGGGAGGAAAGCTGTATGGTTATTGTGGTTTATATTGTTGGATCTGGGTTTTGTTTGGTGTGTTTTATGGCGGTGGATCCTTCTTTGATTGTCCACTGATTGCCAACTTGTGTCTTTGATTTTACGGGGATTTCTCTCCTTATCCGAAAGACTACTTGACTATAAACCGATTTCGTAGAGAAGTTGATGTAAGCACATTATGTCAAGAAAGAAAAGGTAAATTTTGATTTTTGCCTTTATATATATATATATATTATTAATTTGGATCTCTTCTTTTATATATATATATTTAACCAAAATATAGAGTTTTTGTGTAACCCACTTATTTCTAATAAGTTACTCGTAAATTTGGCATTCACTTGTAAATTAAAATGAAATAATATTTTTTTATATCCTTAGTTGTATTATATAATTATTTAAAATGATAGTTTGAAAGTAATTTAATGTATTTTTTAAAATAAAAAAATTAATTTTGTTAATTATATTTGAATATTTTTATAATTATATTTATTTTTTTAATATACTCAGCACATTAATTTTATTATTTAAATTTAATTAGTATGAGTTAAATTTAATATGAGTGCATAACTCTTAATATAAGTTAAATTTAATTAACAAAATTAATATATTAACTGAATTTAGAAAAAAAATAAAAAATATATAATTTAAAAATATTCAAAAATAATTAATAAAATTAATCTTTTTTTTTTCCTTTTTCATATTAATTAGACTTCAAATTTTTTTCACTCTTACTTATATTTTTAATAAAAAATAAATTTATGTTGCATATGTAATATTAAATTTTATATTTATTAATATTTAAATTAAATATCAAAAAAATCTTTCTAGATTCAATAATATTTAAATAAAGTTCTCTTTATAAAAAAAGGTTAAATGATAACATTAATGACTGATATTTAACCTTAATTTATGCATATTTATAAAATATATTTTTTTTAAAAATAAATTTTATTATATGTAAAGTACAAACATTTGGATTAATTCATCCTTATTTTTATTGGCTTATTATGAAAATTTAGAGTTTCCAAGTTTTGTCATTTTAGATATTAGGTAATTTTGTTTTGGAAAACTACGTTCTCAATGTGATAAATCAAAATCAAAATATTTTAGAAAATTATTAACATTAAATTCATTTCTTATCATTTTAAGAAAATTTATTCATATTTAATAGTGTATACTTTATCAAATCTAATAATAATATTATTATTATATTCTTTTAATTAAATTTGTAGTTTGACCAATAACATAATAGTTGAATCAACAATCCAATAACTTAACTTCTTAATCATGTATGTCAGTATATGCCCTTACTAATATCACTCTAATTTCTTGAAAATCTCCTTCTTTTTGGCTATTACTTACTGCATTTTTCCATTCTTTCTAAAGATTCTCATCAATCCCTCGAACACACCACCTCAAATATCTTGCACAAATTTTTAGTTTCATGATGTTTTTTATGTTCTTAATTATTTGCTCCATTCTTATATAATATTACAAAATTATTTATTGTAATAAAAAAACATTCTAAATAGTCGATTTACTATTATATGATGTTAAATTAACAAAATATTACAATTTTAATTTTATGAATGAGTAACAATCATCAATAACAACAAATAGTCATGACAATTAGCAAACATGGAGTCATTTTCCCTTAATTTAGGTGCACAAAATCTAAGTTTCATCCCTTAATTTAATGTAAATAATTAATGTGAGATTATGAAGGAGGGTTTTGGCGTTCACTTATCCAGTAAACTTCGAGGGATAAACATTCCGTATGGTTTAGGTTTACTTGCTAAAATAGGCCTTTTCATTGCCAAACGCGAAGTCATTTTCCTTTCATGTCATGAACTAGAAAGAGAAATAAAGGTAGTCAATTAGTCTGCCATTGATGCAAATCACTAATATAAATGCGGACGAGCGTGCAATTGTTTGTGCATACATCGTCGTGGACGTGCTTCTTCGACCAGCTGGTCACATCGCTTTGGTGAGTATAGTTTGCATGATTTCCTTTCCTTTTCTTTTAAAATTTTCCTTGGGCAGAAGAAGCTCTGATTTTCTCGGTGTGTGTTTACATCATTCTCCCGATACGGTATCGGCAAAGCAAGATTTTCAACTGTTGGTAGAAAAAAATTTCATAGATTGCTTTTATTTATTTGAAATAGGCCGAATCAAGATGTCAGCAGCGGTCCCGGCAGCCGAGACCATCGAACACATCGTCCTCTTCGTAGTCAAAGACGACGCCGACCCCACTAAGATCAAGACCATGGTGACCTCCCTCAACGGCCTGATCTCCCTGGACCCCGTGCTCCACCTATCCGCCGGTCCACTCCACCGCATCCAATATTCCCCCTTCCCTTTCACCCACATGCTTCACGCCCGCTACTCCTCCAAGGAAAGCCTCGACGCCTTCCTCACCCACCCTGTCCACGACAGCGTCGTAGAACAGCGGGTTAAACCTAACTGCGATGACGTCATGATCGTCGATTGGGTCGCCGACGATCTCCAGGGCCCACTCGTCCCTCCTCCGGGGTCCTCAGTAAGAGTCAGACTTCTAAAATTGAAGGAGAATCTGGAAGCGGAAGCGAAGGATGAGATGTTGGAAGTCATTAAAGGGCTGAACCAGAAAACCGGCGCGATTGGTCAGATTACTTGTGGCGAAAACATTTCTCCGGCGTTAGCCAAGGGTTATTCCATCGCCTCGATTGCCGTTTTCCCGGGGCTGAGCGAACTGGAGGCGGCGGATTCCAAGGAAGAGTTGGCGAATTTGAAGAAGGAAAAGGCTTGGGATTCTGTGGAGAGTTTTATAGTTCTTGATTATTTGGTGCCCTCTTCGCAGTCTTCCGGCCTCTGAAGAGGGTTGGCGGGTTTTATTCTGAAATTTCTTTTGCAGTTGCTTTGATTTTCTGTCGGGATCTTTGGAACCCGTCCGATGGCCTTGGTGTTGTCTATTTGTGTCTAACCGTTCCGGAGCCTGCGTAATCTGATAATTTTTTGGCGGCACAAGCAAGTTTCGTACACACCCCATTTGGTTGTCTGTCCTGGTATGCTAATCGGCTTATGAAATTCTATTGGGTTGGGCTTAATTTGCATTTCCAGCTCAGAGTTTAGCGTCATGGCACTCTTGCGTCAACGTTGGAACCAAGTCCACGCCAATCCCGTAACAAACATCCATGCATGTTTTGTCCTATACTGTACCGCGAAGTTAACAAATGTGAGGTGCGACTTGGATGTATAACAACTACAGCTCAAAATGCTCTGCTTGCCTGGCATGAACTCAAATAAAACCTTAAGGCCCCGAACTTGTTAGAACTCCGAGATACGAGTGAAGAAAGCATTTTCTCTTGCTCTTTTAGCCGCCAAGCACCCTCCGTTTCTTCTCGTTGCCCGTCTGTGATCTGTGTTCTTCTTAATCTGTTAAGATGTACTTATTTGCAATAAGGTGTGGATGAAATCTTCGTCGATGATGACGAGTCAACTAGTCCTCGACTGCTGAATAACGCCGCGATTCATGTGCATAGACATGAACCATACGACAAGCTCGGTTGTAACTGTTGAGCTTTTGCCGGTAAATACGGTGCGGAATTGAGACAATGTAAGCCAACTGAAGGTTGGACCATGTTCGTCTTTGCTGTATTCATTCGGTTTTTCATTAGCCTCGGCATGTGTTACTTCCTTGTCTCATAATGCGCCATCTATTCCACTCTGGGGGATCAATGGAGGCAAATGATTTGCCTTGGCATATATTGCCTCTGATGATACAGTTTCTTACAAGTTGGTGCCAATCTTAGGAAATATAACCGATTAGGAACCTAGGCATCATAAATCAAATCAATCCAAAGAAACAATCGAAAGGGTCCTTGTGTAATTAAGCTGCTCTGAAAAATATCAGATATCGCACATATAATTAGCCCTTAATGTCAAATTAGTATTGGATTTCACGGGGAGTTGATGGATTAAGGTTGGAGTTCTGAGTTTTTCTTTTCACTCATGGAGATTACCTTAGTTGCAATCTTATATTCACAATGACTGTCAAGTTGCAGTTACTTTTTACACCGTTTTATGACCCAAAAAAAAAAAAAATCCCTATTTCGTCCACAAATAATACTCGTGACCTAAAGCTCTAGAAAGAAAAGTATATATTATTTCTTCCCGTTAGCGTTTCTTCAAAGAACAAACCATAAAACAATTCGTCTTTTTTGACTGGATCTGCACCAAAATGGTAACATGGAAAAAATCCTTTTCTTTTGGAGGTCCAAAGAAAGGCAAAAATACTGTAACATTCTCTCTCAGATCTTTTTTTTTTTTTAATTCTTTTTTTTTTAATTTATAATTTAAATACTATAATATTCCTCTATATGCTAACCAACATTAACATGACAACAACATTACCATCACAAATCAGACATACTGCTTAGAATGGCATCCACATCAGGGGTTACCGTGGCGCGCTTGTCTATCTCCGCAACAACACAACAATGCTTCTCTGCTGTGTTAATAGCCACAACATCCTGTGCAAATGCACAATCCATGCCTGGGGACACCTACAACCATTTCAACAGTTAGAAACACGGTGAAGATTGTAACTTTCCTCGACCGTACCCCAACCTGCCATTATGTCTGAAACTAGGATACTACCAGATGTAAATGTCAAATAATAGGTAAACACCAGCATCTGTTTTGTTAATGGTTGTCATTGGATTGCTACAATAAAGTCCTTCACAATTTGAATTCAACTACGAGATTTCTTGGACACTTTTAAGTAATTAAGGTGTCGAGATTTCCTGCTTTTAACAAAACTTTCTTTCATTTCTCTTTTGTGGGCTACACCCTAAATATGCACTCACATCATAAAGAGTATCACCAAGCTTCAGCTTAACAGCGCCACTCCTGTAGACCAGCATTTTACCCATGAAGCCTGCTGTTAAGTCCTCCAACCCACATGCCTTCTCAACAGCACCTTCACCTCCTGGCGGCCTCGAGATTTCCTTCAACTGATGGCCATCTCCTGTAGCTGATCGCTTCATCATAGGCATGGCTGGAGGTAGCTGAAGGAAAAACATACTTGCTTCAACATTTTCCTCCTGTCAACCAGTCCAAACATCATCAGAAGACTATTAAACAAGTAGTTTGGTCTTAATTTTCCATATTACCAACCATTAAGCCAAGATTCTCTGCATGATTTGTTGCATTTTCATCATATGCAAAAGTTTCTGATGCCTCTCCAAATTCCTCCTCATCAAGGATTGCTACAAGAAACTTAATAAGGTAAGCAATCTTATAGCACAAATACGTTCCAGTTATAATCATGAGGAGAAAGAAGCCTTAAAAATGGTTCGAAGATCTGTGAAAAGCGAAGGTGAATAAATATAAGCCAAGAAGGTTTCACTTGATGGAATGGTGCTCCATTGTTCTATTTCATCTCTCCAACCCAACCCCTACAGCTTAAAAGAGGAAAATGACTAGATAAACGAGCATCTCAAAGGATACCTGGGTTTCCAGAATAAGGTCTTCTCATAGGAAGAGTCACAGGGTAATAGCTGTAATAGTCCTGCAGTAGCACTGTCGTAGATAAGTATTGCAAATACAGATACACTAACATGAGAAAAAGAGGGCAGAAAACCAGTTGGATGGGAAACTATCAACACCACAGAGTAAAAGGGCGTGCGAGCTTGAGTCAGGGCTGCGTACCCATGGTTCAACATACTCTTTCTCCCTAAGGCTTGAAGAGAAGGCACCAACTACAGAAACAGACAAGTATAAAGCACTAAAACATCTCATTGTACAGCACATCTGATGGCAGCAAATCCAGAGATAACATACCATTGACAGCTGGATTCTGATCTCTGCTATTTGTGCTCCTACCTCTTGGAATACCATATGATTTTAAAGAAGTGGACGCAGCCCCAAAGCCAAACGCAATTTGGGAAGCTTGCGCTGTTTAGAAATCAATGGATCAAGACATCAGAACAATAACGTAGAAGCTGACAAATAGTGAAGTGGTTACAAAAAACATTATGAGTAATTATATCCAATCCTGAGAAAAATGAACTAATTCCCATGATTGAATCAGCATTGCCAGATAAAATCAGAGAAATTTTCAGAAGCACTAAAAAAAAAAAGAAACAGACGACAAAATGGGTGCAAATCTATCAATCAGAAAGAACTTGCAACGCGGAACATCGGGCAGAGAACATTAATTGTTTACCTTTCTTTTCAACTTTAGCCTTTGCTCTAATGGAGGCCCTTTCCTGCAAAAGAAGTAGAAAAAAAAAAAAGAAGTCAGGTATTAAAAGATGAAACCACAACGATGTATATAAATCAAATAGTAGAATGACAGACTGATAAACGGGCGTGCCTGAAATTGTCGCATCAAATTCATGGCCTGAACGGAATCAACATCCTGCTCTACTTTTTCACTGCAGACACCAAAAAGACAGTAATCGCCGAACGGTTTCAAACTCATTGGCAAACAACATATCTTGATATTTACGTTTTAATTTCAGGCTTCGGTTCCCGGCGAGGCGGAGCTTTCGGCCTAAACTTATGCTGCAACATCATCCCAAGGCAATCAATCAACGAAAGGTACCATTACAAGACCTTCAACATAAAAGGCAAAAAAAAAAAAAAAAAGGAAGAAGAATAAAGAGGGGGTATGGAAGCAAACCTTCCTGGGACCATCTTGAGGAGGTTCCGATTCCATATGAACTGGCGGTCTAATGTAAGACTAAGCTCTATTTTGCACAGATGATTTTGCTTCAAACACGGAGAGAGAGAGAGCGGCCTATGTAAGAAACATGCTGGCGTTTCCTATTTATAAGCTAAGGGTTGTGAGCAGTGCCCAGTCACGTGAAAGCCCGCAGCGTGTGGTTTTTTTTTTTTTTTTTTTTGAAAAAAATCCAAAGGCCAATCCAGTCCAGCGGGCCACAGAGGAATTTGACAAAAATACCCCCCAGTCCAACGTTCCCTCCCTCCTCGCTGTCTCTCCCTCCTCCCATGGCTATTTAACGTGCTCATCGAGCCAGAAAGAGAAAGGGGATTTCTTTTTAGTGTGCGCAGTTTGTTTTCTTGCAAATCAAGATTCAACGTTCTTGGATTCAAGATTCAATTCCTCGACACAGAGAGAGAGAGAGAGAGAGATTTGCCTAATTTCTTTTCTTGATTCAAGGTTTCTTGATCTTTCTCCTCTGGACGCGCCTCTGATATCGTCGACATCCTCAAGGCCGAGCAACCTCCTCTCGATCTTCGGCTTATCACCGCCGTCCGTACTCTTTCTCTCTCTCGATTTCTTTGATTCTGTTCTATTTCTCTTGCCCGACTAGTTTGCGTACTTGGCGTCGTTGGTTTCATTCTGTTGTTGTTTTAGGGTTTTCTTTTCTTGGAGTGAAATGATTGATGGTGGCCGTACTCTGCACCAAGAGCTTCCGAGAACTTTATTGCAAGATTCATTACTCGTTCAGTTCCGTCGGGTATTGGGGGAAGGATCCAATCACGGTAAATTGTTATTTCCAATTTGTGTCCGTCTTTTCATCTTTATTTTTATTCCTGCCCGGAGAATAAGATAACGATGATGTAAAGAACCGTGTGTTTGTGTTCGTTAAAAAGAAAAAAGAACAAAGAAACGAAAAGGAATCGCGTGTTTGTTGTGTTATTCTGTGTTTTCTGACTAATGCACTTCTGTTTTTGGCGGAAATTGATGAGCATGGTGATGTTAGATACGAGATGATTGGCATCCTAAATGCTTTAGGCATGGGCTTATCATAGTTAGCCTGGGAAAATTGAGACGAAGCGAAGAGAAAAAAAGGAGGAATATTTTATACAGGCTACTAAGTGCTACGACACAGCTTCGAGGATTGATGTGCCCAAGCCCTCTACTTGGGTTGGAAAAGTTATATTCATCTTGTTCAAGCCTACTAGCCTTCTTCTAGAAATTTTCGGCTTGAGTTTTCATCTTCATTCTACACTTCTTTTTTCTGTGATACATGAAATGCATCACCTTTCTACGTATAGATTATAGTGTTGGAACTGGTTCTGTTTATGTCTGTCCATCCCTGCACCACCTACATTCTTTGGTCAATACTGTCTTAAAAAAATCTATAAAGCTCACATTTTTGTGCTTGCTAGCGATTACTTAATTTTCAGATAGATACTTCTTTTCAAAGTGTTACACTGCAAAAAGGTCAAGAATATAGTTTATGTCTACTTTTTCAGGTCAGTTTTTACTGGCTAAGGGTGAAATAGAAAAGGCCTCTGTTCAATTCAAGATTGTATCTGCCCTTTTGGGTCAGGTAATTGATTTTGTTCCTGAACAACATGATTTCATTAATGACCACGTGCATGGGTCACATCACATGCAATACTGCTGATCCTTTGGAAAGCTTTCCTTACTTGGTATGGTAAGTTTTGCAATAAAAATGTCTTTTGTTGACTGAATATGATTGTGCCATGTTTGGGACTACCTTGCATAAGAAGTCACCAAATAGAAACTATGTTTAAATGTTGAGTGTGGTTATCTTCCTGCTACCCATCTATGTAGGGACTGATTTGTGATGTGATCTGGTTCTTGAAAATTTGCATAGAGCACTTCATCTGGTTTTTAAATTCTGGGAGGCCAAAGTTGATGTAGGCCTTCAAGTTGTGGAGTGGATTGCTCCTTCTTGAACATAACTTGCTACTAGACTTTTGCAGGCATGCGTCGAGTACAACTGTGGTCAATATACTGATTGTTTAGCCATCAATAAGGTTGATTCTTTCCACAATATTAATTACCCTTTAGAATCAGTGCTACATTATGTATCCATTTTAACTGCAAGGTATTGGTTGGTGTCATGATGCTAGTTGGTATTAGTTTCCTTATATGTTGTTAACTTCTTTATCTTTGACCTTTTGAGAGAAGGCACTGCATGTATATCCTAATTGTCCCAGAGCCATTAGGCTTGGCATAGATCACTGCCACACTAAATTGGGCCATTTTGAAAATGCTTGGTGGGCATTTGAGCAGGTTTTGCAGGCAATTGATATTACCAATTAAACATATATGGATATATGGTTCAATTTTCTTCCTTTTTTTATGTGAATATCAGATCTATAGTTAGTAAAACTGCAAATTCCTCATTAATGCTTGCATTTGTTCCTGATTTAATCTTGCCAGTTAGTTCCAGAAAATGTTGAGGCTTTTGTTGTTCCTGCAGCAGTGGATTTGTAGATAAATGAGGTTGCTTGATAATATATATGATTTTTTTTGTCCATACTATTTTCTCAATTTTGAGGTGTGTGATTCTGATTGTGTATTTTATCTGCACAGCTGCTGGGATAAGGAGTGGAATGGAAAAAATGCAGAGAGCTTTTCAGTTATATCCCTACTGTTCAATGGCAATGAATTATCTAGCAAATCATTTTTTTCTCCACTGGTCAACACTTTTTTTAGCTCAGCAACTAACTGAAACTGCACTTGCTGTGACAGATCATGGTGCAATTAGGTTGCATTCTTACTACAATTTATCATGCTCTCATCAATGCAAGGTTTCAGTTGTCACTCTTCTAACATTGTAATTTGAACTTTTTTTATTGTTCAACAAGGCCAATAGGCCACAATTATTTTAGGAGGTGGGGTAAATTGGTTTCCACTGGAAGAATCCTTTGGTAGATGGCCATGTGCGTGGCATGCATCAATTTGATTCCACACCCATGAAAAGTCAATAGATACAGATGTGAAAAGCTGTTTGAATTAGTATGCATCCCTCTTTGTGCTCTCATCCCTCATCTTCCATGTTGCCACAATTTTTTTTTAACCCAATTATGTGGCAGCTCATCTCTATGGTAATCAATTCCTCAAAATCTGTTACACTTTCTACTCTGCCTTATTAAAGGTGAGTATCTTGATTATTTCTGCCTAAATAAGTCAATTGAGTGTTTTGAGTCCTAATGGAAATGACATCATTTCTTTTTATCTGTTGGATGACTATGAAACAGCTTCCAGGTATTACTGGGCATCTGTTAAGCAAACAAATAACCCCAATGAATTTGTGTTTCCTTATTGTGGTCAGTAATTGTTATTCCTATCCTTTCTGTGAGTATTTTTGATGTTTTGACAAGTGATATTGGATCCCTTTTATTCTCTCTGCCATCGAATGTTTATAACAGGTCTGCAGCAAGTACAATTGAAGTTAGGAGATACTAAAAATGGCTATCAAATTTTGAAAAAGCTTTGGATTTTTATTCCAGTAACTCTGAGACATCGAAAGTGAGTTAAAATAAAGGCTTGGCTTTTGTTGTTAATTCTTTTTTATTTGAAATTTGATGTCAATCTGGCATTTTAAACTAGTATCATGCAGGTAATGAGTCACATCCATCCTCAACTTGGGCTGACAAGAAGGCCTAGTAATATTGAAGAAGGCAACAAAAATTGACCCACAGGATACGCAGGTAACCAAATCTGGTACCGGTTGTTTTTTTGAGATTTAGCATTGAGGTTCTGCATTTTAGACTTTGTATGTTTCCTTTCCTTTTTAGCATTGTTAGTGGTTTTTACCAACGAGCCAACAACTGACAACTGTTGGTTGCGAATACTATCGTAAAGTGCCAATGGAGATGACATTTTATCTAAATGAGTGTGCATGCAGGTTAGGTATTCTTCTTTTGTGTGACCCGGTGGCCTATGTGGGACTGATTGCGCATGCCTCCTATTTGTTCAGGGTAAGTTTGATCCAGGGTATTCTGAGATGTTCGGTTGACTCTGTAACCTTGATGGGAAGATTTTTTCATTCAGAAATTCTTGAACGAGGATAAGGAACTTTGGATGAACTAATGCCAATGGGTGTAAGTTTGGCTGCTAAGAAATACTCAGTCTGACCACATTGAGAGACACAAAAGTGCGGGTAAACACCATTTAGCAAAGTAGCATTAAGCGTACCTGATGGTATGAAATAGAGGCCATGATGATATTATCTACGTTCATGCTGCTGCTCATGGAATAGATCCTTCATCTAACCAAGTGTCTGACGAGGGAATGGGAAAATTCCCACTACATTGACAGACCAGCCGTGTCGTGAGCGTGGTAGGAACGGACTTAGAATGAAGAAGAAGGGACCAGTCTAGCTAAGGTTGTATTAGTTTTGCCATTTTCTGGGCTTGCGGGCAGAGAAAGAGTGGGCGTGGAATTTGAGTCGGGGAATAGCCCAACTAAGAGAGCCACTCCATTTAGGGTGAGAGAGAATAAGCGGACATGAGTAATTGTGACCTCGATTTTAGTTTGAATCAGAATTGAATTAGTTTGAGATCAGAATCAAATCAGTTCAACAAAATTATAATTAAGCTAAAATTCAGTTTGATAATTTTGATTTGAATTAAAATTAGGTATCAGAACAATTTGGTCATAATTTTGTTCTTTTAAAAGCTTTGCACAGCCGATTCTTTAAAAAAAAAAAATTTTAAAAAAAATTAACAGTTAATATTATTGTGGTCTTAACAGTGAACAGAAGTTTTGTATATAAAAATTTAAGATATTACAAAATTAGCTGGGAAAAAACGGTGTGATTCAAGGGGGCCAAATCGGTCCAAACAAAATGTTTTTAAATTGAACCAATTCGTAACAAATCAAATCAAAGTCAAAGCCTAAATTGAATAAAAACTGGGAACTAAACCGAACCGATGGTCTCAATTAAACCAAAACTAAACAGATATTTTACAGTTCAGTTTCCGTTCCCTTAGACCTTCCTAGAGAGTTGTAATGCCAGTTGGGAACTAAAATCGAAATCAGAATCAGAATCGAAGTAGATTGGGGCATGCCTAGGTACGAGCGGTTTGGTGTCCAGGTCTATTGGGTAGACGACGGCGTGGAATGGAATGGGATAAAATGTTTCCAAGAATGTGAAACGCCGCTATAGGATGATATAAGTGCCTCCACTCGCGCTAACCGAGATAGTCGAGAGTTAATACAGTTGTAAGGCAAGGAAAGACTGAATGCATGCCGAGTTAAAATCCGGAATTAATACTCCGACGCAAAAGGGCAATTACGTTGAGTTTGTGCTGATCTAGAGGCATTTTATAGGGCCTACGGAGGGCTCATGTTGGTGAATAAGAAAAGTACATGTCAAGTTGTCGCGGCTAGACATTCTTAGCAGTTGGTATAGGGGTGTGTCCCCCCCAATACGTTCCTAGGTCGAGCGATGTTGGGTAAAGTACGTGTTGTAATCGCTGGCGGCGTCTGTCGTGGCACAGGTACTAGGAAGTTGCCTGTATGGACAACTGTTGTGTGCGTTGGAGTGACGTGGCTGTCCGAGAGAAGGGTTAATGAGTTAGTTCGGCTCCCACGTATCTCTAGGTCGTGCCATATAAGCTCTAAGCCTTTGCTGGTTCATATGGGATTGGGCAGAGTCGGCCGAGTGATCCCGTGGATACCGGACTGAGGGCCTAGTAGGATATTATCCTTACGAAGAAAGAAAGATTTAATTTGTGCGGACTGGTGAAAGCGAATAATTATTGGAATAGATAATGCACTGTACGATCAAAATAAATCTTCTTCTAGTCTTTCTTTTCTTCTTCTTCTTCTTTTTTAAATGTTAAAAGTGTTGGTAACTTGTGAACCATCTAAGAACTGCTTGAGAATTAATCTTTTGAAAGTAGTGAAAATATGAATTTAGGTAGAACATCTAGATTATTTATGATGGGTACGAGGAGAGGATGTCAAAATCCAAAACATTAAGAAATTAAGCAATGAAAGGTTTATATAAATTATCAGGGGAAATGTGTTGTTGGGCTTCGGAGGTAGAAAGGACAATTTTCTTACAAAATACCCATACGAGAGGCTGTTACCCTTTATCGTTGCAAACGGTGGCGCTTTGGATGGGCTGAGTTTGAAGCTAAAGATACTGATAACGTGATGGGGTACTATTGAGCACCGGAGAAGAGGTGATAAGATATTATTCTACCCGTGGCAATAATAGAGTCAAAACATCCGTAAGCATCAAGTTTGTGGAATGGTGGCTGGCCCTGAGACACTTGGGCAGCAAGGCACTGCGGCGCTTTGCGTGGGGTCCCTGGGTTTCCAACCTTGTCCATTAGTCTAACTTCGACGTGATGGGTTTGACGTTTTGCGCAAGGCAAGTGGCAATGTACGAACAAAAAGCTCTGTTGCTATGCCTTGATCTTCGCGTATGTGCGTAGGTACAGGTCATTTTCTTGTTAACTTTTTTTTTTCTGACAAAAAAAAAAAACAAGAATAATAATATGGTACAGTAATTATACTGTACAATAAAATAGACTTTTTAGATTGAATTTTTAGAAAAACAAATTTTGTATTATTTAATTAAAATAATCAATTATTTAAAAAAAGAGTATAGAGAGTTAGATTTATATTTAATTTTATCAAATGTCTTTGTAATGATCAAATTCTCGTAATTATAACCTTGCCCCCCTCCCTCACTTTTATTGTTCATATACATACATAAAAAAAATAAATAAAATCAAATAAAAATAAAAACTAAAAACATGCAAGCAAATGAAATTGTGTTTGAAAGGCATCAGATCTAACCTAACCTAAAGTAATTTTAACAGGGACGGAAGAAGAGACAAAACAAAAGGCTCTATAAATTTCGAGGAGCCTTGGCTTTCATTTCCCCGACATTTCATCGAGCAGCCGACAAGCCCGAGCGCGAGGCTCGTCTAGCCATGGACTTGATTCTCAAGACTTTAGTACTCTCTGTGGCTTCCGTTGCTCTCTATGCCGTAGTGATCGCTGCCTACATCCTCTGGTTGAGGCCGAAAATCCTAGAGAAGCGTCTAAGGCAGCAAGGCATAAAAGGCACCTCTTACAAGCTTTTGCACGGTGACACGAAAGAGCTGGTGAGGTCTTCTGTGGAAGCATGGTCCAAGCCGATGTCGCTGAATCATCGAATTAGTCCGCGTGTCTTGCCATTCTTTCATGAAATGGTACAAAATTATGGTAAGCCCGCGTTGAGCAGGATACAGTTTCTTGTCAATGGATTTATTAGTGCTGCATTTCGAACCAGCTGTCTCTCCTCATTTTCCTCTTCTTCATGTATGCAAACCCATCACCTATAACTCTGAATGCGTTTTTATGTTTCATGTTTCATTTTGGATAACAGGTAATGTGTCACTCTACTGGGAAAAAACAAGGCCAAGGCTGCTACTGGCAGACCCAGAACTGGTCAGGTTGGCGTTAACAAACAAGTTGGGTCACTTCAGAAAGCCACCCCAGAACCCTCTGGTCAAACTTTTACACCTTGGGGTTGTTTCCTTGGAAGGAGAGAGATGGGCCAGACGCAGAAAGTTGATGACACCCGCTTTCCACTTTGACAAATTGAAGGTACCCAAGCTGAGACTTTAAGAGATTGATCCCAGATTTTGGTATTACGTTGACTCTTTATTTTTTCATTTTTTGGGGTTCAAGCTTCAATCTTTAAATTTATTTCTCCGGGTGGTGCATAACCTTTTCGATTCGGCACGTCACCTTCGATCCAACCTATGTGACGCTAGCTATGCTCGGCGACATACCTTGTCAAGCAACCATTCCAGCAACAAGAAGGAAAAGGATTGAATAGAGGAACTACCAGTGTTGTTTGAACTCAAGACCTTTTGGTCTCTGACATCATGTTAAAAACCATTAAGCTGTTGAGGGAGAATCAAGAATGAACCACATGTTCAACTCTAAGTTACCTAATAGGGAGAAGTCGTGGAGTTACGTTAAAGGATCAATGAGACAATAACTTCAATCTTTTCTTACTGTATGTAGCTTTTTCTGATATGTAGCTGCTCACTTGGATGGTTAGATTAAGGCTTTTTAACGTAAGCATTATCTTCCTGTATATTAGAGATCTTGTAGATAAAAGCTAACCAGTCCCAGTAATCAAACAGGGAATGATCCCAGCATTCTCAATCAGTTGTAGTGATCTCGTTAATCGATGGAAGAACAACTGCGCAAGTTCCCAGGGAACATGTGAATTGGATGTTGCACCGGAATTTCACATTCTTGCTAGTGACGCCATCGCTCGAGCAGCCTTTGGAAGCACCTACGAAAATGGTAAAAAAATATTTGAACATCAGGAGGAGCAAATACTCTTTGTTATTGAAGCGTATTACTCCATTTACTTCCCTGGCTTAAGGTGCAAAATCTGCCTAACTTTAACTACCAATTCCTGTTATGTTTTAAATAATTTTGATGAATTCTTTTTTGTTTTTTCACCACATAAATTGCAGCGAGTGTTAGTTATGAACAGATATGAGAGTAAAAAGAATTTGGAAGTGAAGTTGAATAGTAATTGATTCCAACTTCAGAGGCGACCCGTGGGTGGTCCAACGCCCAATGCTTCTGGGCTTTCAAGTCGTCTCAAGATTTTCACGTAGATGATTAGTTAATTCTGTGGATTCTCTTCACTGATATGCCTGTGCTTATACCTGCAGATTCATACCCACTCAAAAGAACAGGAGGAGATACAAAATCGACAGGGAGATAAAAGCGATTCTGAAGAATGTGATTCAGAAGAGAGAACAGGAGATGCTTATGCAAAATTCTGTGTCAGGAAAAGTTGACTTGCTAGGATTGCTATCACAGTGCAAGGCCGAAGCTGAGAATGACATGACAATGGATGATCTGATGGAAGAATGCAAGCTGTTCTACTTAGCCGGCCAAGAGACCACGGCAAACTTGCTTACATGGACAACAATCCTTCTATCCACGAATCCAGACTGGCAAGAAAAAGCCAGAGAAGAGGTTTTGCGGATTTGTGGGAAGAGGACACCGGATATTAATGAGATAAACCACCTCAAAACTGTTAGTACTTCCTAATGCATCTGCAATGACCTTATGAAATACCAGAAAGTCAAAATAGCAAAGATTTCCAGCTTATTGATTGGATGTAATTCGCAGGTCTCAATGATATTGAACGAGGCGCTAAGACTATATCCACCTGCTCCTGCCACGTTTCGTCGGACTCTTTGCCAAACCAACATTGGAGGAATGTCCATTCCAGCAGGAGTAGACCTTGTGCTGCCATTCCTATTTCTTCATCACGATCCTGAATATTGGGGACATGATGCAGAAGAGTTCAAACCAGATCGATTCGCCGAAGGGGTTTCCAAGGCATCAAACGATCAAATTGCTCTCTATGCATTTGGTTGGGGCCCCAGGATATGCCCAGGCCAAAACTTTGCCCTGATAGAAGCAAAGTTGGCCCTGCCTATGATTCTGCAACATTTTTGGTTCGAGTTGTCTCCATCTTACACTCATGCTCCTCACATTAGGTTTACTCTCCAGCCACAGCATGGGGCTCCAATTATGTTGCACCAATTATAAGGTGTTTACATGGATGATTGGAGTAATATAACTACAATAAAATAAGGCTGGGTACTCAAGTAAATTGATGTTCCTATTTGGGGATGTTTCGTTGTTAGCCATGAATGAGATGCGATTTCGGAGGAGAGAAAAATAGTTCCACCTTCTGCTTCCTCTCTTTCCTCTAACGATTTACTTCATCACGATAGAGGCTTGCAGGTGTGTTTGAATCACAAGGAGATGTTAAAATCTACAATCCTATGCGTTGTAATGGAAGAATTATGAATAACAGCTTACCTGCTTCCAAAAGGCCATGACCCCTGAGTATTAAGTCCTTTTCTTGGTCTGATATGTTGCCCCTCCATTATGTTGGGTCTAAAGCATCTTCTGTGCGAACTTCTTGCTTAAAGCCTCTATCGGTCCTGATGCCTGCGTTACCATGTAAGAAAACTTAATTCGAAGCACCAGAAAAGTATTGAAAAACCGAAAGTAAATCATATAGAAGATCAGCACCTCCAGCCTTGGGATAAATCCAATTAACAACAAGCAACAATGGAAGGGAAAAACCGACATGTAAATAGGTGTCTCAGTAATTGAGCAAGCTCCCATAATGTGAGATCTAGAAAATGATCGCAAATCACAATAGAGTAATATTTAGTCTCTTTACGGTACCCAAGGCTGGCCCTTCATCGAAATTATGGGAGTGAAAAGGATTTTAATTAATTCGAAATTCCGTTATTCCTAATTATCGTTGAAGTCCTGGAAAACCAGTCATTACCGTTCGTTGGAAAATATGGGAAGTGAGGGTAATGTCAGAAATGGGTGAGGGTGTGTGTGTGTGTGAGTGTGTGTTGGGGGGGGGTGGGGTTGGCATTTCCTTTTGAGGTAATGTAATGACTGAGTCCTGAGAGTGACAGAAGCAGGAGAGAGGAGTCAGAGTCAGAGTCAGAGTCAGACTCGGAATGTGGGGTTTTGCGGGGCTCTGAATGAGGATCACCATAAGTGTACAGTAAAGCGAGGGGCCTCTGCTTTTTCTTTCCTGCTGAGTTATGGCTGCCGGGTCAGTTTGTAAGGCCTTCTACAAGTCGAGTCTCTCAGGCTCTCTCAGGCTCTCTCAGCACTTAAGCCGAAGGCAAAGCAGAGCCCAGGAATCAGACCCACGCACACCCACCCGAAGATTTTTGAAATTTTATCAAAAAAAAAAAAAAAAAATATATATATATATATATATATATATATATATATATATATTAAGTATTATTAACTTTTTTTTTTTCTTTTGGGTACAAAAATAGTGCTCCGGTTTCGCCACGGCGGCCCGATCCCTCTCGCTTGTCGGCTGACTCCTTTATATTATGACCAAATTGCCCCGTGCCCTTCTTTCGTTGTCCAAACGTGATAATATTATTCGCAGTTGTCTACTTTTCTGGCTGTCCCCCGTGTTTTAAACTTTTTGTGTTATTTTTTTTTATATATTTTTTATTTTTTATTAACCGAACGTGAAACGGGAGAGGGTGACGTAAGCTAGATCTGGATATGGACAAATGGGAGAGAGAGAAAAAGAAACGTTCTTGAAAACTTTATTTATTTATTTATTTTTAAGGCTCCGCTGGACAATCAAGGAGAGGAATATCGTTTTTTTAGACAATCAGAAAAATATTGACAAAAGTGAGGCTAAGTTGCGAAATCTCCAGTCAATTTTGTTGGCAACTTTCAAATTGTTACCCTCATCCTCATATTTCCCCGTTGTATGTCGCATATAAAAACACTTGCTATGCATGAAAGTTACAAGGCGGTATTGGCAAGTCGATTTGGTCCATCTTCCTGTTCTCTTTGGGTTCTCAAGTATTTACTCGACCTGATACGAGCAATTGAAGTGGGGTTAACATTCATTAAACAATACAAATGAAGGAATTAACGATTTTAAAGAAAATTAAAAAAAAAGAGAGAGAGAGAGAGAGAGAGAGGGGCTATTATATCAATTGTGTTTCTTCATTTTATCTTCATTATACAAATGACTTTTGCACTTCTTCTACGTTTGAACTATATGTATTTGCTTACAGCTTCCTTGCCTTGGCCTGGCGGTGGCTTCCCATAGACATAATTCATAACGATTTAGCTTTGTTGGCAATTTCTCCTGGTTGCATTATGTTCAGCTGACACGTTCCCACTCAGTCAGACTTAATATCACAAAGCGCCAAGTTATCACCCTCAACGCTCAAATGCTCATATTTCTGTTACATTACTCAATGTCTTACAAGAACAATTGCACGGTTCGTGAAATTTGCTATGAATTATTAAACAACAACAGTGAAGACTTTAAGGGATTAGAGCAGAGAACATTGCATTTCGCATGATTATAATTTTATTATTTTATTACAATATATGTTATATATATATACATATAATTTTTTATTTAAAAAAATTAAAATTTATGCAAATCGATAAATAACACAATAAAAATATTTAATATAACTAATTATACAATAGAAGTAAATTATGTGATATATTTGTCTTTTTTTAAGTCATTTTTGAGTAATCATTTATTATAATTTTTAATTATAAATTAAATTATGTCTTTTTTTTTTCAAGTAATAAAATCAGTGAGATATATAAATTTAGTGAGAATAAAAAAGAATTCCCAACTTATTCATTAGATTTTTCTATGATAATGACTAGTGAGAATTTACGACTAATTTTTAAAAACTAAAAGACCGTAATTTTTATCGGTTTTTCCTATTTTTAGCATCTGAATAATCAGCTATTGGCGTGTTGTTATTGGGTCGATTCGTTATTGTCATAAATAACGAAAATTTAATTATATTTTAATTTTTAGTATAATTTTATAGATTAAGAAAATAAATATCTTAAATGTCTTTTACCGAGTGCTAGTGAATAAGCTGGTTGACATACTACGTTCGTGTACAAGTTTTGCTCGTATATATTTTTTTTTTTTTTTTTGTGTTATTCTTTTTTTCTTTTACTGTAAGAGTTTGTTATGCCCTCATGTTTTGTATCACCGCATCACAATTTCTCTTCTGTGTTGCCCCTTCCTACACTTTTTCTTCTTTTTTTTTTTTTATTTTTGGGATCTTCACTCATCCTTCTCTCTAAGCTCTCTCCTCTCGCTTCCTGCTCATCTCAGTACGCACTCTCTCCTCTATCATCTATCGAGATTTTCTCGACGTCTCTTACTGACAGTAATTACTAAAAAGCTGTAGAAAAAAAATAAGTATCGGTCAAAAAATTGAGACAACAAATAACAAAAATAAAACAATAGGTGGGGAAAAAAAAAAAAGGAAAAAAATGAGAACCCGAGCAATAAGAAGATGCAGAGAGAGAGAGGAAGACAAATACTGAGAGAGCCCGAGGGGCCATTAGGGTCCCTCGGCAATCACTGCAAATGTATGATACTGAAAGCAACAATTAACCAACCAAGAAAGATAGATCCCCCATGAATATCCTAGCTACCAATACATCAGATTTTGGCCAAGCTATGAGGTAACTAATGTGAAGTTGAAAAGAACCGGACCAAAAAAGCGGAGACCATTGGATGCTTCGTCAATTACACATAAAACGTACATCAAATAAATACATTTTTGCAAAACAAAGGAAGAAAAATCAGAAATGAAAAAAAAATACTAGCAGTTAACAAAAGGAGTGACCCCCACCAAGTAAGTACATTTTTGGCATTGAACATAGAAGCCCACCACTGAGCAGAGGACACTCAAGCGTCTGCAAAGCAAAATGGTGTTGTCAGACAAGTGTTGTGTTTTGTAAGAAAGAAACAAGAGAAGGGAACAAAAAGTACAATCAATGAATACTGAAGAAGATTCATTCAGTTAATTACCATTGTGGGTTCTCGAATTGAAGGTGGGAAAGTCAGGTGAAGGGGAAGGAATGGAGATGGACAGCCTGGTTGTTGCCGTAATTGATGCACAGTTTGGTGATTTATCATCCAAATCAAGCCAAGAATCTTTGTTTCCAGGTGGCCATTCATCGAAGAAACGATGGACGGTCTTTTGTTGCCGTTCCTCTTCTCTCTCATTTTTGGACGAATATGGATATCTATCGTCACTTCCCAGAAGGTTGGCATGTTGATAGTGTTTTGGCTGTTTTGGGGCATCGCGATCACTTAAGCTTTGGAGCTGGAGATAAGAGTACTCATGCTGTAAACCAGATAAGCTCCTCTGTTTGGAAGAATAAGGAGAAGAAGAAGAGGAAGGACTGATTGTGAGTGGGGTGAGTTGCCAAGCATCGTCGAAAGATGTACCAGATAGGCTTCTCATAGAACCTGAAGGTTCTGAGAAGAACGCATGCTCATCAACCTCCTCTTTAAGCCCGTAAACATTCCTGTTTCTTCTTTTTTTTAAAAAAAATAAAAACACATTTAGAAAACTAAACAGCAGTAATCAACAAAGATTTAGTTAAAAAAATTAAAAAGGTTTGCCTAATCTTGGTTTTTCTTCAGACCAACCTGTAATCTGAGCTAGCCGGGGAACGAGAACCGCCTAAGTTCAAAATCGAGTGAGTAGAGTTGTCCTGAGTCGAGAAATCAATTTCAGGAGGTCTAAAAGAAGATGCATTTGAAGACGACTGGTGATTGACATAGGTATGACTCTGGTGGTGGGTGTGATGATCAGAGGACAGCAAAGAAAGAGAATGAGCGGGTGGGCTAAATAATAAAGCAGATGGATTTCTGTCTGGTGCTGCTGTTGATGGGTTTGTTGCCGTTGTTTGAGTAGCAACTTCCACAGGCTTTCTTGAACGGTTTTTCCCTCTGTGCATATGTCTCTCACAGTACTTTGAATCAGGGTACGCTTCTTTTGAGCACCTCCACTTCTTTCCATCTGTTCTCCTACACCTACCTGGCTCTGGGTCTATTTTCCTCCCAAGACCCATCTGGAAATAGTTCCATCCAACTGCACAGTTATAAAACCAAAACCGCTATTCATTCTTAATGAACCCCAAAAAAATAAAAAATAAAAAATAAGTCAAAAAAATTTTTTTCTAAACATAAATGAAGAGTTGCACGAGGCTTACTGTGTGCAGGCTGACGAGAGAAGAGATTAGAAGACAGCGGGGAGTCCGAGGAGCTTCGCTTAATGGTGAAGAGGAGATCGGGTGGAATGGGCATGCCTGAGACCATGTACTTGAAGATTAAAGCTTGGTGCTCAAGCTCTTGCCACTGTGATGCAGTGAAGGGAAACCTATTGTTTCTTCCACTCATCATCATAGAATAGAAGAGGAAGAAAAGCAGTTTTGTCCAAAACAGAGAATGTGAAGGGAAGATTGAAACAAGGAGTTAACTCTACTAGAACCAACAGTGAATTGAAAGAAAGAGAGTTGCAGAAAGAAAGTGGGGTTGGGGAAGCAAGTTCCTCTCTTTAAGTTTAACCTATTAATCTGTTATTATTATTGCTGCTGGTGTGGTGACTGGTGGGAGTTTGGGGGGGAATTGGAGGGTGGTAGAGTAGGTATATTTATTTCAGGGACCATTGGCCTGCAGAATCTTTTGTACATGGATAAAACTAATGGTTCTGATTACAGTGCTGCCACACACACACACACACACACACACACACACACACACACCAACTCTCTCTGCTAATATTATGACTGCACCCTCTGTGTTGCCTGCGTTGCTGCAGCTGAGCTACCCGTGTGGCAGCTCTTGTCTCTGACAAAACTACAGAAACCCATAAACTAAAGAGAGGGTGCATTAAAAGGTCTGTTAAAAACACACAGAAAAAAAAAAAAAAAAAAGTCCAACGTAAGATTTTCTTTCTTCGTTTCTCCTTTGAATTATAATAATATGAACCCGACTAGGTAGATACATTCTCGGGTAAAAACAAGTAAATATAATATGATTTATATTAGATAAATAATAATTAATATCATATAAATAATATTTATTATCATAAAAATTTTAGATAAAAATCTATTAAATTGTTATAAAACTCTATTAAGCGATAATAAATGCTGTTTATATAATATTAAATATTATCTGCATGATATAAATTATATTATATTCATTTGTACCAGTGGGACAATTTTTTTTACAAAATATATTATGTTTATTTGTATTTATGTGCCTATAAATTATTTTCCTAATAATATATAGTTAGAAAGATTACGATAATTGTTGGGTGTCTGGTATCTGAAATCAATGCCCGCCTGCACTGAGAGATTGCAAGGTCTCAGCTTTTACTGCTACTAACTCTTTTACTTTTTCTGTTCCTCTACCTCAGACCCCCTGTTACCATATTTTTCATTTTTGGGAAATTCAGAAAATAAGAGATTCAACTCATGGGCCTATTTGCATTTGGGTTCTCATATAACTTAGATCTGCCTCCTCCGGTGCAGTTTCCTTGTTTTTATCGGCATTTAGTTTACTTTCCTGCTATTCAATCCACGCCTTGGATTCACTTCCATGCTTAGATTAGGGAACTCGTGGGGTTCATTTTCAATCAGAAAGTCAAGCCAAGAAGACTGGAAAGCCAAGACAATCACAATATGACCTTGGACAAAAGTTTCTCACTTAAATTACCGCAACCTTGTTGTTCACATAGACACTGACAAGTCATTGCAACAGGCTCTCCGAACACAAATAAACTGTCAAATCCCAGATTTTGGACGCGGCTGCACGGTTTTATGTATTTGTGCATTTATGTACAAAATTTAGCCAAGTAAAATTTTTGCAAGCTACAAATTATCAGTCAAAGGGAATGCGAAATTATTGTTCCGTCTAATATATTCTCAAGTGCTACCAAGCCCGGGGGTTGGGTGGGTGCATTTGGGGAAGTAAGAACGAAAGCCTTGGAGGGGGAAGGGCGCCGGCCGGGGGGGAGGGGCATTGATTTTGTTTGGTTGCATTTAATTTCCTGGAGCCATTCTTGTAGTGTAAGTTTGGCAGTGTCAGGGCTGTACAAAGTAGTGCTTTAACTCTGTGGCACTGTTGTTATCTCCTGGCAGACTCCAACACATGCAAAGCCACCTTTTTCAGTACAAAAAAGCCCCACTCGAATTGAACATGCCCCCAGGTGCATTTCTTGAACGAGTTCCCTTTCCAAATAAGCAGTTTTTTTTGGACCAGCATACTTAACATTATTTCACTGCCCCCACCTAAAACCCGTACCTTCGGTAACAAACATTTTCCCCCCCAGCAAATATTTTGCTGAGATGCCTGATTCAAGGGGTCGTGGTCCCGGATTCACCATGCATTTACAATCTTGACTAGGATTTCTGCTGCACAACCTTGAAAGTAGATGCGACTTTAAATGAGAATTTCAGTGCTTAACAATTTGCTTCTCTATCTTCTGGGACGAAAGAATCTAAAGTAGATTCTTCCCTTATTTGGATTTTTCTATTTATTTTGCGCTGCTAAACTGGACGAAAATTAGTATGGCTTCTCTCTTTACATCCCTCTCATTTCTCCCTTCTCCCCTTCCCCCCTCCCCCCCTTCCCTTCCCTCTTTCCTTCCTCGAATGTAAATTTTTTTTTTTTTTTTCTCTTGGATGCGTCAAAAAATAAAGACAAAAATAAATTGCGTAACGAGTCTATCTCACTCCGACCGTATCCACCGCTAACAAAGGACAAATAGAGGCTGGAATAACACCCCCAAAAAGTGAACAATGACCCATATTCAGGATAAACCCGGCCCCACAAAAATAAATGTGCTTGTCTATGGACATGGAATGTTAAAAGACTTAAATGGTGCACCAATCACATGTTTGAGTTTCGAACCCTACGTTGCGATAAAACAGACTTGGTATTTATTGTCTTGCCTGGTTTCTCATGGTACAGCCCGAAGCGTCACCACCGAAATTGCTTTTGGTCCAAACTAACTCCGATGATTTTGGTTGAGTGTAAAATACGGACTGGTTGTGAGGACAGCATTTTGGCAGTCTATCTAACCCCCTGTTCGTCTCAATTTTGCTGTCTGCCTTCTTTTTTCTCCTCGCACCTGTGGCTCCCTTCTAAAGACTCTCCCTAACGCACGTAATGTGTAAGTCACTAGGCTTATGCGAGGCCCACAGGACACAGTAGAAATTGGTAGAACTAGCTCGAGCAGTGCACCAGTTATACTGCTTAGGAGCCAGCATTCGCTCGACATGCTACTGCGAATTGATTCCTCGACAGCTATTGAGCCTATGCAATCTGCTACACAAAGAGGATTTTAATTCGAGGCATGACATCATCCGCATATTTTGCTGTGATTCGTAAGATCATAAATTTGCGAATTTAATTTAGATTCAAACCACAGGAAAGTGCGCACCACAAGCAAATGTCCATATAATATCTGTAAACCAGTTGGTCCTACGATCAAAAGCTTAAATTAATGTTCCCCAATCTAACTTTCCACATCCTTGCTCAAACCCTCCCCCCGCCACCCCCCCAAAACAAAAAAATATATACATACATAGAAATCACCTCCCACATCGCATATCAGGTTAAACAGCTTTTTCTCATGCTTGCACTAGTAAGTTGTGAACTAGTTTATGTCGAGAATCATACACATGCACTTGTAGAGCAGATTCAATCACTCGTCACGGCTCGAGGCTCTGAGTTGGTTGAGACATAAAATAATGGTAAAAACACCGGCAGGATGGGCACAGGATTGATTTTTAGGAAAGACCAACTAAGAGCAGAAGAAGCAGCATTGCTCATTGAGAAATTTTGACTAATATAATTCAACAATTGTAAACTCTCAAATTTTCTGTATCACTATACGAGAATGGTCTTTGCCCATGGTAAGCTAAATCTACCACCCCGTCTGCCCAAGGTCTAGAACCTAGGCCTGGATGCCCTGTTAATATGGAGGGACTTTAATGGCTCACCATTTGACTGTTGTGCATTATACCAAACTTGCGGTCAAGGTACATGAGATAAATTACAACTTCACGGCATTACTCTTTCTGGAAAAAAGAAAGAACGAGATCTGTCTGTACAGAGAAGAGCTGCGTGTCCACGAAAAGCTGCTTCGGCACAACCAAAAAAAAAACAGAGAGAGACAGAGAGAGGCAGATCAGTTTTCTTTCAGATTCCACCGTCTTCCACAGCTTAATATGGCGTGTTATTGAAACAATTGTAAGCATGATGATGAAAATATTTTGCAACTTTCAGCTGCAGGTGCCATAACTCAAAGTAAATGGGTGAAAAATGAAGAATGCTCATTAACACACCTTCATAAATGGTCGATCACGGCTGGGGAAAGAGTCTATGAAACTCTCCTTCAAGAGCAGTGATACCTAGAAGAATATTACAACATGATATACATTATTAACTGCTGTCACATCATAAAAGGTGTTAATCCCACAACTCTATGCAAGACAGAACACAAGCGAGCAAGCCAATGTATGAGCACACAGATGCGCTTTCCGAAAATGGAGACCTAAATCTCATGACTGTTAGGACATCATGGAACAACGGTTAATTAACAGCAAAGTTTGGAAGTCCATGACAAAAGAGATACCAGATATGGACAAGCATTAAAGTTTCATATGAGTTGAAGCCTCTGCAAGAGACATCGCAATTCCTGAGTTTCTTTATATGTTATTAAATTAATCTATTTCTATGCACTTGTTTAACAGGTCAGAACCTATAACTATCCAGCAACCTTTCATCAGTTAAACAAAGTGACCACAGGCAATAGTTGACTTTCATGCATTGTTAGGCTTTGTTCTTGGTATAGCCGATTAACATCCTGCTTAGGAGAGGGGCCCACCTTGTCATTATTTGATTGTACATTGGTAATTGTGTGCGATCGCAGGTTATAGCAAAGTGAATCCAAATAAGATCTCAACACTTCTAGAAAACCCTTGGCAGCTTCAACCTGGAACAAATAAATATTAAATAGGTTTTGAAAAGAAAAACCCGCATGCATGCTCAAAGTATTGATTTAGCAGTTGTAGCTTGACATTGGCCAAAACAATTATGAAAGAAAAAGCTAACAGCAAATTACTATCAAAGCATTGTTTGGTTAAATAATAACTGCAGCTAAAGAGGCTACACATAAGATCCACAGGGGTATAATAGGAATCTTAACATCCACAGAGATAAAACATGCTCAGTTCCTATGAGGAAATTGATACTCAAAATGGAGGTCCCTTGGATTAGGTATAAAAAAGGGTGTCCCAGTGACACCACATTGTGGGGTCTTGAATTAAGTATAACTAGCATAAAAAGCCACAGGCCTGTGTGCTGTTACTTCATTGAGCGATCTCATTTCCTTGGTTTAGCACTACAGAAGATCCATTGCGCACAATTTCACCAATCATGTTCGGTAATATGCAATCAATTAGTTCATCTGAATAGAGGAATAGAACCATAATCAGCTGGTTTGCAAATGGAACCAGGACTCTTGTAAGGATACAAACAAAATTATCAGACAGAAGGAAATCTCCTCAGTCTTGAGGTACAATGAGGAACAGCGATGCAACTATGGTTTGCTAGCATTTTCCAGATCAGATAAGAGCTTAATAAGAGATTCATAAAATGTTGAATCAAAAATGAAAATTTTGTTGAACCATGCAAAGAAAAATGACATCCGGTTCTGAAACTAACAAAGAATTACAAGGATTTTACAAGGATTCACCAAACTAACTCCAAAAAGAAAAGGAACCAAAACAGCTAGTCAGAAGTATATACCAAGGTTCATGAAAAACTACTGTGAGCATTTAAGTTAAGGGTCATGGGGGGGGAGGGGAAGGAAGGACGTATTACAAGTGAAAAAGGTATTGAGCAAAAATCACACCTGTATGTCTGTACATTCATACACCGGCCTTTTTCTTGCCAAGTAACTTTCTCCTACAAGCTTTGCATGGTAAGGACTTAAGTATGAAAACAACTCCCTGTGTTTTGGCAGTTGTGGAATGGTTGGTGACTTCACCTAAGAGATACATTAAAACACAAGTTAAATATGTAAATTACATGCATAAACCAGGACCAAAAGTGTAAACAATACAAGTCATACACCATGAGACCTAAGAAAATGTCAAACAGTACAAGTACATGATCAAGGATTGCATCTAAGGAAAAACAAACAGAGAGCCTAAAGAAATGTCAAACAGTAGATGACAAAGAAGTGGCTTGCCACCACCACTCCTTATCCAAAAGGAAAAAATGGGTAAAGCTAAATAGAAGTTGATGGTGATTTTATAGTCATGAGACTAGGTTACTGATTCTAGTTAAAAGAGTTAGTTTTGGCATAACAAGCACAACTACATGGGTAACAAATATAATGACACAGTGCCATCCACATTTTGCAAAAGTGTTACACAATGCATGTGAAAAAGTTAACTCTTCTTTCTACAAAGTTGCATCTTTCACTTACTAAGTCACAACCAAGACATGGGACTTCAAGTCACCCTATGGGGCACCCCCGATAGATGAGTGCCAGATAGAATGACTAGGGGAAGTGAAGAAAAGAAGCAACTGGCCCCTAAGGGTAAAAGCTTGACATGATGCCTTCTTCAGGAGGTAGGAAGAATATAGGAAAAGGAGAAACAGCAACTTACACTCACCTTGACAATGACAGCAAGGAACAAAGTGATAAGGCCATTGCTGCAAATGAATTGGGTAAGGAAAACTATCAGAGAAGGTTTTCAGACCAAGTTAGAGGCTTTGTCCTGAGGCCAACTCAAGACCCTTTAGCCCCTTGAAGGAGCTGGGATGGCAATTGAGGATTCAAAACCCCACCTCTCCTATGAAAAACTTGGGAAAAAAAGCTCGGACCAAATTTCCAAAAATGGATCAAAGGAAAAACAGGTCCAGTGACATGGTAAAGATGAGGTGGACTTGCACTTATCCGTAACAATTTGTTCTCAAAGCAGAAACAACTATATCTCTTCCCCACTAGTGCATGGCCCACAATACAAGTCCTTAATTTAACTGACAACATGCTTCCCAATTGCTCCTCCTTCAACCATTTCTTGCCACAACAAGGGAGCAATTAAAAAATGAAAATCCAATTGCTTGATAGGAGTTTCACTAATCCAACCATAAATTTAGTAACAGTGAAGTACCTCATTTACAAGTAAAATGTTCTCCTAGCTACCTCCCTAAATGCCCATGATAATTCTTCCTTCATAAATACAGTAATAATAAAGCAGAAAAAAAGCTACATAAAACATACATACATAATCTGGAACCTAGGGAATCAAAATGTTCACATTGTCACAATGCAAAAACTTCTACCCATGTTTCAAAACAAAAGAATGCCTGCTTGGTAGGAAAAGAGAATAGGGAAACCGGGGCATGGGAAAAGAGGGTTGTAGAAGAAGAACGCATTAATAATTAATGCAGTCTAGTTGTCTCATATTATTTCAGTGAAAGGTAGAAAATTCATCCGGGTTGCAAACCTGGTTTTTATTAGCATCAACCAGAACAACATTGATCAGCTTTGACTGCACTTCACTTGTTTTGTTCTTTACACCAACCTACACAAGTGTACCACATAGGGGCAAGTTAACCAATTCAGAAGCAATAATACTAACTACCAACAGCTTGAGAGTGCTTACAATGATATAACAATTTGCTGTCCTGTTATGCTCTACACAGCCAAAACAAATTTTTAAACAGTTTCAGCAGGACAAATCCCATCTAAATTTTTCTTTACTTTTTGAAAATAGCTATCCTAAATTCTTGACAAAGATTGACCATTGGCAACTTTAAGAAGTTTCATCCGGTGGGTCCTTTCAAACCATTAACTTGAAAAAGATAACAGAGAAGCAGTACCTAGTACACAATAAATGCAGAGTCCAAACAATATATTGAATGTTCGAATTAAGCAAATAGCAATACCTATGACTTCATGGATAACTAAAATACATAAAAATCCAGAACTGAAACTCACTATGTAAGGAACAGGAGCATCCAAGAAGTCCAACATATCATCGGGTAAAATCTGAAAATTTTAAGTGGATAACAAATAGACCGAGAAAGGGTTAAAACATTAAGAACATCCACTAAAAAAACAGCAAAGAAAAGGAAAGGAAAAAATGCAGGCAAAAGGAAATCATACCGGCATTAGCAGGCTTTGCCATCGGTAGGGACGGATTAGAGAGATAATTGATAGAACTATAGCGGACAAGATTCCCTAAAGAGAGGTGAAAGTGAAAATTACTTCAAAAGTTTGTACTGTCCTGTCTATGAACATTTGATTAAACAACACACCAAATAATTCAAAATAGGGTTTCTGAAGATCTTAATAAGTTTCACATCAGACTAAAATTTTCCTAAAGCACAGATGTGTATTTATGATTATAAATGTAATTAAGAATACGACAACTGATAGGTATGACCAATTCCTGGAAGCTGTTTAGTGTGGCTTGCCATCAAGGGTATGAGTATATAGATAGGAGCAGATTAATCTAACAAATTTATATTACAAACACAAAAGAAGATTTAAAAAAAAAAAAAAAAAAACAAAAACAAAAAGGATCATTTACATGTAGACACATACCAAATTGGAACACACAACAACAATCTGCTTCTCCAACAGTGCTGCTGCAAATAATGCTAAGACCTGCAAGCATAGAAAATTACAACCCAGACACAGTTTTCAGTTGACACTTTTGGATGATCATGATTGATGCAATATATGCAGGCCAATCACAAAAAGCATTGTACACACACATTCTCAAGTCTCAAGGATCCACATGTGCATGCAACAGCCCAAGTTGATAATGCAAGTGCCTCCTCCTCTGCCATGAAAGCACCGTGTGCCTGATAAACAGCACCAACAAAAGGATGCTTATTTTTTAGTACAAATGCATTAAGTACAACTATCAGTGTAAGCCACAAAAATAGTCACCAATAATTGTAATACATAGTAGCTACTCCACTAATTGATCATCATACCTACCTCTGCAAATTCCAAACTTGTACTACATGATCTCAAGTCAATAATTGAGCCAGTAATATTTAAAGCTGTTTCATCTGGTCTACAATATTCCAAGGGGTGAAGGTGCTCCAAAGGATGAAATCTAAGTGTTGAACCCCTAGCAGGGCAATGTAATCGGTAATATTCACATAGTATCTGCAATGATCCATTGTTGTTGGCCTGGATAACAAAGGCATATTAGCAACATCCAGAAGCAGCCAGTTAGAAGAATAACTATCCACAAACATAAAGTAAATTACATCCAAAACAAAATAAAGAACCTTAGCCCATTCAAGAACATCAATGTGCTCACTGGAATCCTCTCGACCAGAAAAGGAAGCCTCCTCTGTCTCCGTATCATCAACATCACTCCTAAAATTTCTGTCTTCACTAGGAGAACCCTGAAAGCTGCATATGAGTATTTGTTTAGTGCACTTACGAATAAGTCATGCATCTAAACGTCAAGTAAAACTATGCACAGGCCCTAAATACAATCAACATGAAGTTGCATCTGCACCCGTCTTTATCTCTCCTCCCCCCCCCTCCTCCAGTGAATAAACACATAATGTATTTTGTACCTGGACAAAGTTTCAGAACTTTCATACTGATAATGGCAAAGGAGCGGAAGAACAGCATTGGGTAAATGTTTTTCTCTGGCTTGCTTGTTTGAAGCAAAATCACTAACATCAATGATACAATCCTCAGTATTTTCACCACCACATACTCCTTTGGACGAAAGCACCTCTGTTTCAGAATCAGCAGGAACAATCACATTATCATTAATGCCTTCTTTAAATGAGTGAATGTGTCCCTCAGAAATTTGATGCTCCAGGGGACTCGCATCATCAGGGGCACCTCCAGATGGAGCATCTTTGCAGTTTGACTGGGAAATTTCCAGTGTGCCATTGAATGTGTCTTCTTGACCTCCTTCAATTAAAGGGATTGCATCCACATTATTACCTAATTTTCCTTCCTCATTGGCACCCTCTGAAGATTCCAAGTCTAAAACACCCATATCTTTTGTCAACCGTTCCAACCTTTCTTCTGTGAAGATGCTACATAAATTGAGAAATGTCAGAACAACAAATAATTTGCAAGAATGTCCTACTAGTGCTTCTTTAGACATCATGTTAGCTGTGATATCCAGTGAAACAAGCATTCTGAGGAGTTTCCTTTTACTTAATAAACAAATTTATCCTTTTTTAGGATGAACAATGAACAATTTTACACAGATCACTTTACATTTGCATTTAGCTAACAGACATCAGGGACAGTAAGTTAATCACACATAATTGCAAACCCACCTGTTTAATAAACCAAAATGCAATTTGAAGAATGGAAGCCTTGAAAGAATACAGTAACATCTGCGTGTCGTTAGTACATAACGACTCAGAGATGAATATGAAGACTGTTTATCTGAAATCATAGAAAGCAATCCAGAGGGTTTTTGGACAATTTCTTCCACTAACACGCAGCACCCATACAGTGTTGAATTGTCAGCAACCTGGAAACAAAATGGAAGGTTCAGAAACAAATCTTCAACACATATGCTTTGATTCAGTTTCACATTGCCATGCAACTGGTCAACAAAAATAAATCTCCCTAATAGATGAAACTCGTCTAGTATCAAATTTGAATATTCAAAGAACACCGGCATTTAATGTAAGAATGCAAGATCAACGGCCAAACTCTCAAAAAATAAACATGGAGCCAGGAATATAAGAATAACTGAACCAAAGTGCCCAACTCCTTCAAAGGTTGAACCATTGAAGAAGATGACAGAGTGTTCAACCTTTCCAAATATGAACAGATCAAAGCCATTTTTATCCATATCTGACACCAAACAAGCTATCCCCCACTGGATATAGGTAAAGATATGAACAAACTAAAATTTGGAACATTCAGACCTGTTGCAATGTCAAAATCATAGCACCATAGAAAGAATACTTCAATTACCATACCAAACTGGCATAAAGAAAATTGAAAAGGATTACAGAACGCAGATCAAACTTAATAATTCCCAACTTTGTAAATCATAGAGGAAGCTATGAATGATTCGGTGGTACGCATACACATCTATCCCATGCTTTGGAATAAACAATACATTTCCTTGTGGAAATTTCACACAGAATAAAAGGAAATTAGAAAATAAAGGACTCAAAGGATACCTGTAACCGAAATACAAATGACAGATCACTTTGTTTAAGGTGCTCCTGCAAAATAAACAGCACGATCAACAAGATTAGCATGGATGAAATGACACATGGCTTTTGGAAATTTCAAGCAGCAAGATAAAATGACATGAACTAGTAGGGTCTTTAAACAGTTATCAATAAGATCTTTCACCAGTTGTAATAATTTTTAACCAGCTGGCTTTTAGCCAACTAAGGATGGTCGTATCAAATACTAATATTATCCTAGAGCATCCTAGGGCTTTAACCATGCATGCAATGAAGATGTAAGAGGATATAACCCGGCAGGAGCTAAAAATTAAGAAGCAAGATGTGTAGCCAGCCCAAGAACTAGAAATAAAAACAGAGAGATACATTTACAGCTAAATTCTTTGATTTGTTCAACTGAAAAGGCACTGCAATGGCAGAGGAACAAATTGTTCACTTTCTCCTCATCTATATTTGGAACTTATTATGACTTGTCAATAACCACAACTGAAAAATCTCAAATAACAAGGCACATTTGAGGAATTCTTATGTACATTATATAATCAGCTACTCAGAGAAATCCACACAAAATTGTTGCAAGGATACCTGACTCAGAAGAATTTCATTCAACTCACTCATTGAAGGAGTTCTTTCAACAGCACAGACCTAAAATTAGAATTATCATAATTAGAAATTTATTCAGAATATAATAAGCCAATGTTAAAACTCAACAATAATCATAACTTATGTAAAATTTTCAGATGAACAAGAAAAAAAATATTGAAGAAACAAGACATAAAAATTACGAGGAGACAAGCCTTAGACATCCTCCAAAATTATAGGTTATTAAGAAGTAATAATCGCTGCAAAGTAAACTGACTAATCGGTAAAATGTGTAGCACAAAAACCCAACAAGCAAGAATCCAACCTCTAGGCCTCCGGGGAAGCAAAAAGACAGAAGATCCTTGTATTTAACAGGTAGTTGTTTTTCTGGAGGGTAAGCAAATAGGACCTGGAAGTCAAACACAAAAATCACAACAAATTGTTGATGGCTTGGTTGTATAGAAAGATATGTAGCTTTTTAATATTTTGTTGGCATAAAACTTCACCTGTGGCTCAATAATGGGTTCTATACGAGACTGAGAACCAAGTGCACCTTGCAGTCTACCAGAACATTCAGCCTTTCGGTCAACATACTGTCTTTTGAGTGCTTGAACATCACAATTAGGATGAAGTCCAACAACTACCATGCTCTCAAAAAGCTTCGATGGCTCCTTTAAGGACCTATGATCCTGCACACTTAGACAATTACGAAAACACTACAAACTGAAGCTGTGCTTGAGTTTGATTACTAACAAGTGTTGCAATGATGAAATAAATGAAGAAAACAACCAGTGAAATTTTATTAGGCATCAAATTAACAGCAACTTAAGAGCAGAAACATAAATTTCTGAACCCAGAAAGAAAAAAAAAAATATCTGGAAGGATAAGCGAACTATCGTGCGAGCAAAGAGTTCAAATCGAATCGAGATATTAGTAAACGCAACTTAACAACTAAATGAAATCAGCAAGGAATAGGGAAACCAATCTAATTGTTGATACACACAGGTAGCTTGAAGATGAACCAGCCCACTTGGACAGAAAAACCTACCAGGTATTGCAACTGGAAACTTGCCCATTGACGCTTTTGGCTAGTTAGAACTTCTGGATTGTAAGTTAAACCTTTCGCCTCAGGGGGAGGAGATGCGAAGCCTTTTAGTACTCTGGTAACTTGGCGATGCCATTTTTGAAATTGACTGTCTCCGCGATCATCTTTGGACGAAAATATTACTGATGGCCGCGGAGAACGAGCAGCCGTGGCTGCAGCTGCTGCGGCGGCAACAGCCCTCGCAACGTCTTCAAATGGAGCACTCCAACTAGGACTACCAGTCTCTTCATTCTTTTCCATCCTCCGAAAATTTCTTTACTGCCAAATCATGCAAGCAAGCCCATTTTATCGGACCGAGAAAAAAGAAGCAAAGACCCACTCGGAAGATTTCAACAACCACAAAGCGAAAAGGAAAAAGGCCCGGCCAAGATATTCAATTTTGGAATAATTTTCATATTATCTAAATGGGGTTTTTTTTTTTTTTTTCCTTTTTGACAATCATCAAACTTTCGTACATCTGAACGAATTTAATAGAAATAAAATAAAATAAAATTTCAGCAGTCGTCAAAATCAGCAGAATGATTTCTCTTACAGGGGAGAAAAAAAAGACCAAAGAACACCAAAAACAAAAAAAAAAAAAGAGGAAAAAAAGAAAAAATCAAGAAATCAATCAATAATATCAAAGAAAATAAACAAACTCACCGAAATATCGAGAGAGAGAGGTGCCGCGAGACAATAACATGCGGAAAAGAGAGATTTAATTGCTAATTAAATGGAGCCTTTTCCTTTTTGTTAGAGTTAAATCAAGAAAAATGGAAGAAAATAAAAGGTCAACATAAAACCGAAAAACGAAAGCTGCCAACAAGAAAAAGCCGAAACCAAAAAACAAAACAAAAAAAAACAGAGAGACGAGGGAACAGTGGCCGGCGGCTTCGTGGGCACTGTCTTCTTGTTTCTATTCTGGGTACTATTGTTGCAGCATAGACCGAGATTCAGAGAAAGAGACAGAAGCATCGACGTTAAAACGACGATGTTTGATTCAGAAATTTTTGGGACTCAGCATCCCATTAATGATGCGAAGGAAAATGCTCGTTTGGTAAATAAGCGAACCTCCCTTTCGCTTACGTCATGTCTTTGCTCTTTGTCTTGTGTTTTTTTTTTTTTTTTTTTCCAACATAATATTTACTGTCTCCTGTTCCGTTCCGTCTTTTTTTTTTTTTTTTTTAATGAACTTTTCCCCGTTCCACCCCGTTTCGTTCGAAATAAGAAACGGCTGCTCCTCTTTCACACCGCCAAACGGCGCAAGAATTGGCTGTTCCTCGATAGGAACGATGAGTAATTTCCTTTTTTTTTTCCTTTTTTTTTTCCCAAGTCGAACCCCGCCTTCCGTTAATGCTACGAAAATGGATTCTTATTTAAAATATATATAAAAAAAAGTATAGATCATATCCCACAATTTTATTAAAATAAACTGCATTTGATGTAAGTTAAATTTATTAGAAAAGTTTATCCGACGAATACAATTTGATTAATTATTATATTTAATTTAATTAAATATTTTGACGCTTAATTAAATTTATCTATCACCACTAAACCACAACATCCACAGCTAGTTTGTGCCATTCTGTATTCTTGCTTCTGCTACGGTTCGTTTCTCGTTTCGTTTTTGTTTTCTGTTTGTTTGGTTGGTGAGGGTAATTATATCCGATTCCTTCCGTTGTCAAGTTGTCATTATTATTATTATTATTATTTTAAAGAAAAGGGAGAATTGCTGGCGGATACCCCTTTAAGCGCTCAATCTCATCCCACGTCAAACAGATATTTTAATCATAGACGTACATACAACTTTGTTGTTGTTGACTGTTAAATCATAATGGGATCAATCTTTTGCTTTCTGCATGCGCGAGACTGGGACATTGCTCAAAAAGAGATTAGGACCACTAGGATAAATATTTAAAAAAACAAAAAAAAAACACCCACACACACAAATACTACGAAAATGCACGATAAAGAAAAACAAATGCACGTCGCATTTGTCTCGACGGTCACGGATTACAGCGGAAACTGTTCCAGAAATTCAATGTCTCTTCAATTGGGGGGGGGTACGGCAGGAAAAAGTGCAATTCGATACAGGCCGCACACTCGCACCTTATTTCAACTGTCTATTTGTTTACCGTAGAATTGGAATCCTTGAACATTCCATTGCACTTCATCAATCGTTTTCAATCTTATTTTCATTTTCAAAAGAAGGCTGAATGAAATAGAATAAACCTTCTTACTGACGCGCAGCCTACATTTATTCAACTTAGTCTATCCAGTAGTAATCTCATGAAAATCACCCACATTAAGACACTCTTAAGACCTAATAGGATAACTAGCCAATAAAAACATTTTTATTATTATTTATTTTTTCAAAAATTGATAAAGTTGTCCCTTTCGGATATACTCAAGGAATAAAAAAAGAGAGAGAGAGAGAAAGATAAACTAAACCTGTAGATCCGACAAATATGTAGTCAGGCTTGAGCAAAGATGCCCGCGATCAGCCGCGGGGTTACGATGCGTCATCACGAAGCTGGTAAAAAAAGACTGCGCTTGACTTTCTGACGGTGCGATGGAAGGTGGTCGACAAACTGGTGGGGTCCCCCGAGGGCGGCTACCATCATCGCGGGCATGGGCCAAATCATCATTTGTGGTACGGGAGGAAGCAGGTCCGTGTAGGCAAGCATGCCAGTGTACTGCTCGCCTACAGATTGGTCCATTCGGCGATCAATCGGGTTTCCACATTCCGGCCTTTTTCCACATGCTTCATTCCCGACGTTGAATGGGCTAACGCCGACACCGCGTACAAAGGTTCCAAGGCCCATCGTAATAGGATCACCACGATGGAACTGTTCCCTAAACGCGGTGTCTTGGTGCGGACCAAGACAAAAATAAAACGACTGTTATGTCAGTATTGTGCCGCGGTAACCGTTGGTTGTGCATTTATGGTCCTTCAACGACTGAGATATCAAAACGATAAGGACTACACGAACAGGGGCGATAATGTTACCTTAAACGGTGATAATAGTGTTATCTTGTGAAAAATGACTCGGGCATTTCATTGCGAGATTTTATTATTTCAATTCGTGTTTTTTTTTTAAAAATTTATAGATACAAAAAAATAAATAAATAAAGTAACTATATTAATTATTATATTTATAAATTAAAAATATAAATTATTAATATTTATTTATTTATTTATAAAAATTATCATTTGAATATTTTTAAATTTAAATTGATTTTTTATATTCAATTTTAATATTAATAAATTTAATATTTAATATTATATTTTTAATATAAAAATTTTTTTATTAAAAAAATAAATTCACATCAATACAAAATAAAATATGTTAAATTATCAATTGAATTACCACGTAAAATAATAAATCCCCGTTTATTGCCAAGCTTGCTTCTACTGGTCCGGATGCATAAGTTACTCTGCACGATACAGGTATGAAATTGACGCTCAGAGTAAGCAGAAAAATAGTTATTATATTTTGTTAAATGTTAATTTTGATCATTAAATTTTCTTTTTTATTTTATTATTATTATTATTATTAAAAAAAAAAAAAAAAACTATGCATGTATATGCCAACAACCAACATTATTGGTGAGATAAAATGCAAAACTAAGCACGTGAATATCGTTTTGACCAAAACACCGGCGTGGGACCCACTGAGATACACAAATCGATCCATCCATGGATCAAGACCGTTCAAGGAGAGCCGTCCATTTTAGACCCATTTGAAATTCACGAGGAGAATCCCGTAAATGGGACGGCCAACCAAACGCGTAAAACAAAGCAACGCATGTGCGGAAAAGCAGGTGATCATACACTCCGCCGACCGAGGTCCGCGGTCCACGAAGAATCGGTCTAATTATATAACATAAAAAACTTCGTAGGTTTGGGCGCAGTGTTCCCGTCTTTCTACCTCGGAGCTCTGGTTCCATTGTTGTTTGGGCTCTGGTTATTGCGTAACGGGTTTGATCATCACTTCTTGATTCACTTCCCACAAGCACTATCAAGAATGACCGAAACTAGAGGAGAAGGGACCTCCCTGTTTTCTCCTTACAAGATGGGCAAGTTCAGTCTATCTCACAGGTCAGTTGTTCTATCTTAATGTTAAATCCGATGTTTCGAATGGTCTCAACGGAATGGGTTGTCCAAGTGGGTTTCAATAGTCATAGGCAATTTCAGACATCCGGGACACCTTTATGTCAACCCACCGGAATTGCCCCGTGCGAATGACTAGACTAGCCTAAGTAGTCTTGCTGTGTTTTTTTTTTTAATTAATTTTATTGTCTATGACCAATTTTTCCTTACGAGTTGGTGGTGGTGTGTTGGTGCTGGGTGGCGGTGACAGGGTGGTGCTTGCCCCCATGACGAGATGCAGAGCGTTAAACAGGATTCCGACGGCGGCGCTTGCGGAGTATTACTCCCAGAGGACAACTCCTGGTGGATTTCTCATCAGCGAGGGCACTTTGCCCTCCACCACTGCTCAAGGGTAATTTCGTCATTCTTGTTCTTTTTGACGCTTGAGTGGGCGGCTAATGGAATTGAGTGCCCCATGGGCCCCATCGAACCCAATGGATTGGCGGACCCCACATCTGATTTTGATAGGTTGCTACTTGATGGACTGGTACACGGTTATTTTTGCTTACCAATCCCTCCCGTTTGCTTAGTTTGGAATTTGGACTCGAGAATTGCATATCGAAATTCTCAATTCTAAACATTAGACAGAAATCAACCGAAGGATTAAGTTGGCAAATTATTTTCAAATGGCGTTGACATTATTCTTTCTGAATTGGACTATGTTGGACTATTTTCTGCTTTCGCTAGTTATAAATGAATGGTGTGTGCGTGTGTGCGTGGGTGTGTGTGTGTGTGTGTGTCCTTTCAATTTTGCGGGTTTTTACTGCGATATGATTATATGGAATTGCACTTGGGACAGCATGATAATTCTCACCTTCTGTCCCATGATGTACTTATTATAAACGATTCTATCTTATCATCCGCCGAATTGCAATTTTTTTTCGTTGTTTTCATGCTAGCTTTGTATTGTTAAGGGTATTATGGGTTTGTAGTTCTGGAATTAGTAAGGACTTTCTGATGCTTGGCGGTGGAATTAGGTTTCCTCATGTCCCTGGGATTTATTCAGAAGAACAAGTGGAGGCATGGAAAAAGGTGGTCGATGCAGTTCACGCCAAAGGTGGCATCATATTTTGCCAACTATGGCATGTCGGTCGTGCATCTCATCCAGGTAGGTTCTCAACCCTTTTGACAGCATATTTGATATCAAATATTTTTATTTTCATAAACATATCTGACTTGAAGATGGGACTAATAATTTGCACATCCCTTCCCTTTTTTTTACAGTTTTCTTTGTTACTTTTTGTTTGTTGATGAAACTTACAATTTTTTTATCTGGGAATTTGATCAATTAATCAGTTTATCAACCTGGTGGAGCTGCACCAATTTCATCTACTAGCAAGGCCATCTCAAACAGGTGGAGGATTCTCATGCCAGATGGGAAACATGCTGCATACCCAAAGCCTCGAGCATTAGAAACCTCTGAAATTCCAGAGATAGTGGAGCATTACCGTAGGGGAGCCCTGAATGCCATTCAGGCAGGTTGGTGTAATGATGTTCTTTTATATGTTGTTACAAAGCTTTGAAGCTTTTTGTAGTAAACTTGCTCTTCATTATGGAAGTTTTTTCGTGATTTACGGTAACTATGTAATACATGGAATGACCATGATTGTATCCACTTTCAAAGCTAGGTAATAGATGCCCTGGGAAATATTTTGGCATGCATGGTTATAGACAACTTCTGAAGGTGGGTTCTGGCCCAGACATAGGAGAAAGATGAATGCACTTTGAAATGATTAATCATTATGTCATAGTTGTTCAAGACAATAGAGAACACAATGTAAAGTGACAGATTACATCCACCTTTGATAGCTGGGATAATAGATATCCCAAAAACGCTTTGGCAGATATGATTATGGACAGCTGTTATCCCTAGTCTTTTCTTCTATTTGGGATTTAGGACTATGAATATAGAGTAAAGATGTGTAGGTGAATTGATTCATTAAGATTTAGAAAAAGTATGAATCCATTTGGTTATTTATGCATTAGTCACTGTTGACAAAGACAAGAGAGAGAAACGTGCAGCATTCCTGGCAGATTTGCATGGTATATCTTGTTGAATTTACCAGGTTGCCCTATGCCTATAACTAAAGCAACCTGTTTTCTCATGCGATTTCCAGGTTTTGATGGAATTGAGATTCATGGGGCTCATGGTTACCTTATTGACCAATTCTTAAAAGATGGAATCAATGACCGAACAGACGAGTATGGTGGTTCAATTGAAAACCGTTGCAGGTTCTTGATGCAGGTTGTTCAGGCAATAGTCGAGGCAATTGGTGCAGATCGAGTTGCTGTCAGAATATCACCGGCAATTGATCACCTTGATGCCACAGACTCCGATCCACTCAACTTAGGCCTTGCTGTCATTGAGAGACTTAACAAACTCCAATTACACTTGGGGGCAGAACTCACTTATCTCCACGTCACTCAGCCTCGGTATACAGCTTATGGCCAAACAGAGTCAGGTAGATCTGGCAGTGAAGATGAGGAAGCTCAACTAATAAGGATGTGGAGAAGGGCTTACCAGGGGACTCTCATCTGTAGTGGTGGCTTCACTAGGGAGTTGGGTTTGGAGGCTGTATCTCGAAGTGATGCAGATTTGGTGTCCTATGGTCGGCTTTTCATCTCAAATCCGGACTTGGTCTCGAGATTTAAGATTAATGCACCCTTAAATAAGTATAACAGGAAGACTTTCTACACCCACGATCCTGTTGTTGGGTACACGGACTACCCCTTTTTGAGCAAGGAAAATGGCACCCAGGGACCGCTGTCACGCCTTTGAAATTCTTTTGGCGTCATCGTGCTTGTATTATGGAAATCTGTGGTACATTTTGGCCTAGAACATGACTGTTCAAGTCAATATGCTGGGTGAAAAAAATAACATATGCTGAAAAGTTCATCACCGTGATAATCGTTAATCATTGTCTCCATTGAATAACGGTTTAGGATTTCATAATTGGATGGCAAATTTGTTCGTTGCTCTCTAAGGGTCATTACACATATGACATCACTATGCGAGTCCTTTATAAACCGAAAGCAGAGGAACGTTCGTACAATGGGAATTTCCTCCTCAATTGGCTATACGCTTATGGTCTAGTCAATGTAATCCCAGACGCGTGGGCTGTGGACTGGAGGAGCAACATGAAAGTGTTGAGATGATGGGATCTAGAAAATCTTATCGGACCCTTTTCTCTGTTGATAAAGTTCTGGCTTCCTTTATTGAGCAGTTCTGGCTTCTCAAATGTGCTCTCAGCTGTGAAGCATGAATAAAGAGATTCAACAAGGGGTCATTGCACGTTTTAGTCGTTTATATTTTTTCGTTTAATTTATAACCCCCCTTTTTTTTTTGTTGAAAAAAGAAAAAAAGATTCGTCTAATAAAGAAGATAGAAAAAAAATTGTTGAACTGGCTTTATGAGACATAGGCGTGAGCAGGGTAAATTGTATATTGTACCCATGCATTCCAATTCATTATTTTCTAATACAACTCATTTTCTAAGGTCAGAACACAGGGTAAACCGGCTGCATATTGGGGTAGAAAAGTCCCCAGTGTTGCTCCACACCAGCAGGTTTCAAATCCTCATTAAACATGGCAAACACAAACCCTTCAATGTATGCACCAGGCCTCTTCGGTGTTCCACTATTACTAGTGATATGGTTGATAAAGTTCTTATTGTAGGTTGATGCGAGCTCAGGAGTTGTGAAATCACCATTCCCAGCAGACGGCCAACCACTTTCGGCTATCACTATGTCCACCTTGGATTTGTCCAGTTTTTCCATTGCCGAAAAGAATGCATCCACGATGGCGTCTATTAGGTAGTAGAAGCCTAAGCTTCCATCCTGAGCCACAGGGGGGCCAGCAGTGCTTGCATTTAATAGAGCATAGTCCAAGCGCACATTTGCAGGTTCTCCTGCATAGGCAAAGTAAGGATACGCATTTATCAGGATTGGGGAACTCTGCGCTGCCAAGAATTCTATAATGCCGCTCATCACGCTGCTAGCGTCGGGTGTGAATTCACCAGCCGAAGGTGGGTAAGAAACTGCCAATGTACTTGAGGCCAGCACCGTCGTCACCCTTATACCAGCTAGATTTCTTTCATTGAGAATGTTTTGGAGAAAACGCATTACAGGCACAACATTCCCAGCAAATGTACCCGGAATGACTTCATTACCAACTGTAATGTACGAAAAGGTAATGTCATCAAGGTAAGTTTCCAAATTGGTCGCAAACCATGAGTTAACAGCATCTTGGCTTGCCGCCAAGCTGGGCAAATCTTCATTTTTAATCCCTACGGTGACTTCAATCTGGCTCCCCCTTAGTGCATTTAGTGCATCAGGATTGGGATCATAGAGCCTCAATTTGCCAATTTTGTTGCTCTCGTAAAGCCCAATCACGTCGGGCGCAGAAGGTAGGTTGTCTCCAAGCATTCCGTAGCAAACTCCAATATCAATTGAACGGTACGCCGTCCCAACTCGGTTGTGAATGGCTATTACAGCCGATAAAATAAGGGCAGCCCAAATATATGACATTGCTTGGTATCACAGCACCTGCCTCTGACGTAAACATAAGATATGTATAAAAATCTAAAGAACAAGGTTATCATATAGTACTAAACAACTACTTCATCGTTATCTAGCATGGACTATGTTCTAGATGTCTGCACCATTTTCACATTTAGATTGGTAAAGTCCGCCGGGGAAAACAACTGCTGTTCCGGTTGGCAAAATGCTGTAATAAAAGGTCATAGTAAAACCTTAAAACTACAAAATATTGTTTTTCTTTTTTTTTTTTTTAAATTTTAATTTATCCTCCGAAATAAAATGGAGAATTGCTTGTTTGTTGCCTTGCCAACTAACTAGCGCAAAAGCTAGTAACTTCTAAACATCGCCTTCCGAGTAATCTGAATATCCGATGCACTTTTCTTGGAAGCCACAGTGGGTTTTACCTGTTCTAGGAAGCTCTGATACAGTTTTTCTTGTTCTTGGAAACTTAGCTGGTTAAAAAATAGGTTGTCACGACCTCGCGTCATGTTAGAAAAAGAATATGATTATAGAGATCTGATTACGATTATAATAAAGTTTTATAAAATATACCAAATAAAAATCTATTTTAATTTTAACCTAATTTTTATATATATAGAATTTTCTAATACGTCACAACGGGGAATATGACAAAAAGCTATCCATGGATTGCCAAGGAAAAAATTTCTGTACGTTTTAGGAAATAAATACAAGACTGCCCAACATAACAAAACTGGACAATAAGTAAGAATTATCTAAATCAACCCTTATAATTTTGTTAAGAATTATCTAAACCAAGCCTTATAGTTTTGTTCGAAATGCCGCCAGGAGCATCATGGTGGCCTTTTGGCGACCAAAACTCAGATTTTTTTGACCATTACTAAAAATATTTTCTTTACCAGTACGGTATCTCGACTACGACGTAGTAAGCCGTTAACATACTAGAAGGAAATAAGGGTTCGTTTTACTCAAGGAAAATAGACCCCAAAAAGAGGGAAAAGGAAGAAGACAAAAGGAAATGAGAGAACTACACTCACCAACGCGATGAGACAAGCTTGTTGAAACACTTCCAACGCTGTAAGAGATATGCCTCCGTATATACATACACAATTGCATGCACGTCCGTTTATATATATCTATATATATATATATATATATATTCGTAGTTAACCTTAAATGGCAGAAAATCAATCTTCTTCCTTTCTGGTCTCTTCCATATAGGGAAAATGAATTTATGTTTGATAATGAGTAAAAGCTCAAGTTTACGCAATGCCGCACAGATGAACAGCAAGGTATACGCGAAAAAATGTAGCCAAATTAAATCGTATACAGAATGTCAATTCGAATCTACTAGTACAATGTATCTGGGTTGTCATGTGCCTAAACTACCTAGGTTTGAAAGGGAAATATCTTATTGCCGTACATAAACCAACCAAATCATTGATCACAGTGAAGGTATTTTAGTATTGTAAACAGCCTATACGTTTGTTCAGAGCTCGATTGATCGACTTACAAGACTACGCTTGGTTTCCTTCGTTTACACAATTAAAGACGAATTTCAAAATTAATTTAGTAAACAAACTAAAAATAAATAAAAATAAACTCAACGCCATTTAAATTTGAATTATCTGTTTAAAAATTTATTTGGCCATTAAAAAAAAAAAACTTGTTTAACATGTAATTAAAGTAAGTCTTTTTCTAAAATATTGTATATTATATATTTATAATAATACACTAAAAACTAAATATTTATTTTTAAGCAAGTAATTCTAAAGTATATGCAACGCTTATACTTTGAAGTTTACTGGATAATTGAACATCAAAGTCCTCTGCATGGTCTGAAAGGAAAATGAATTCATATTTGACAATGGGAAGACCCATTTAAGCAAGTAAATCTAAAGTATATGCAATGCTTATACTTTGAAGTTTACTGGATAATTGAATACCAAAGTTCTCTGCACGGTCTGAAAGGAAATAAATCCGTGTTTGGCAATGGGAAGACCCATTTAAGCAAGTAATGCAATGCTTATAAGTGAACAAAAAAGTCCTCTTACGTGGTCTGAAAAGAGAATGAATTCATGTTTTGGTAATGATCTCACATGAATTATTTACGTTGAATTAAGGGACGAAACTCGGGATTTTGTACATCTAAATTGAGGAGCCGATTGGTTTACTTATTGCTAATTGTTATACTTTTTGACCCTTATTGATTACTATTACTTCTTAATAAATAAATAAATATTGTAATATTTAGTTAAACTAGTATTGCATGTTGTTGTTAAATAATAAAATGACTATTTATAACATTATAGGTTTTTTTCATTACAACGAATAATTTTGGAAGAATATATACAGATGGAGTGTAACAGTTGAGAACGTATAAAAAATCATGAGAACGGAAATTTGTAAAAGATATTTGAGGTGGTGAGTCTGAGGGACCGACGAGAATCTTTAGACGGAGGAATGGGAAAATTGATAAGGAATAGCCGAGAAATAGGAGATGTTTAAGACATCAGGGTAATATTAATAAGGGCACGTGCTTATTTGAGATAATTATAAAAAATAAATAAAAAAGTAACTTAAAGCTACTACTATTTTTAACGAGGGCTATTAGCAAAGATCAAGATTAATAGCAGATTAAACAATTTTATTTAATATGATTCATTTCTCTGTTGGAAATTGAAAAAATATCTCTTAAATCTAAAACAATCTCCCCGTCAAAGCTATCGTGACAACGAAATCACAGTAATATCCATTTTGATCACCGGAAAATAAATAATTTGAGTATGTATTGTTTGAATTTCTTTGTAATTACCGTAATCTTCTTATATTATAATAATATTTATAATTATCTCCACTATTAGTTGATTTTTTTCATTAATAGATAATTATGTAATTATTATTGATTGTTTACTTATCTAAATTGTATATCACTCATTCGATGCCAGCTTAGTAGTTTTGAGTCTAAATTTTAAATCCTAATCTCTACTGAACCTAAAAAAGAACTACCAATGTCATTCGATCGCTGCTTTTTTCATTATAGGTTAGCCAGTTTCAGAGATCTCTCTTTTTTTTTTTTTTTTGGTATTTTAATTAAAACTGGACTGAAACTCTAGCTCGAAATCAATCTTATCCATTCATTTATAACGACTGTAAGTACACAGTGCCCACAACTATAAATAGTATAGTAGAGTTGAAACACGAATAGGTCACTTTTCGGCCTGACATCGATTGAGAAGGCAGCCCACCCAACCGGTGCGCCCTTTCAGTGATTGTGATCGAGAGCACAACCCCCTCCCCCCAACCCACCGACCCACTAATCATCATCCCATCTGACAGTCACTGCCTGTCAACGCTCAAAAAGGTTTATTTCTATCTTTCTCTGTGCAAAGGGTGTTGTATTATTGTGAAACTGAGAAAGGGACAGCCTTCAACTCCGATGTACCAAAACAGAGGAGCCTTGTGTTACCATTCCACACCTCATGCATAAATCGCCCGGTAATTTTACATGCTCCCGTCTCATTTCATCGTATCCGAAACGTGATATGGTTCTGAAGACTAAATAGATAGCTCTTAATTTTTATAAATTTGATTGCAACCTCTCAAAAAATTGCCACATTACAGGTTCCGAGCCGGCCCCTGGCTGCCAGGAGAGGATTAGTTTCAAAAGGAAAAAGATAGGCCACTGAAGTAAAGAGCCGCGTGTTCTCATCCCTGGTTTTATCGAGTTATAATTCTTGTACAATTATTACTTCTTTTAATAAAATCTCACCATCGCTTCGTCAAAAAGAGAGAGAGAGAGAGAGAGAGAGTTACTGAGTAATATAATATGGAAGATTCACATTAATTAGAATCTGGGAAGATCTGGAATAACCTTCTAGCCACCGTGACTGGCATTCATAGCCAGTGTCATGGTTACCGTGCTTGTTAATTTCGTTTGCTCTGGCCTTTGTTGCTGGTAACACCTAAAACCTCATCAGGGTTGGTCTCACAACAGCATTTGTTAACAAAATTTCGGGTCTAACTGGCCGTGGATTAATTTCAAATTTAGTGATCGAGATTTTTTTTTATTTAATTGATATTAATTAAGACTCGAGTTCAAAATTTTTAATTTTAAAAATAACTTCTGTAGCATTCGTCTATAATTTTTGTTACTCTATCGAATTGCACTTTGTCATGCCTTGGGGTCTACCGTTCAATTCCCTTGTCATGGTTGCTAGATGGCCAAGGGCTCGGGATCCATTCATGGGCCGTAAACATTCTTGGGCTGTTAGCCCCAATTCCCATCATTTGTTCTCTCTTTGCACTACGTGGGACGCACCGGCTCTCAGCCCTTACGCTTGGATTCTGAAAGTGTGATGGGCCGAGATTGAATCTCGTCATCGAGACCTTGTAGGTGCCAAAACTGTAGGCTAGCCGCTCTTGGGAGACCTTTTTCCTTTTTGGATTTAGTGATGGAATAGAAGGACGGACCAGGGTAACGATAGGATGATGGCGCTGACGACGATTATTGTTCTGCCAACAACGTACGACATTTTGTCGACTTGTCATTAGCCTGACTTGTAATTTGGCTTCTGCCCGTATCATCGCCAACCTGTGCGTCCTCGCGAGGCTTTATCATCGTCTTTGGGATATTCCTCCTCGATAACACATTCTTCTGTGTACAGGCACCACCGTAAATATGAAGTCAAACACGCTGGGCGTTTTGTAGCTACGGTGCCAGGACCATTCGATGTGCCAGGGGGCTGTGTAACGAGGGCAGACTTTTAATCCCTGGAATATATTCGAGCAGAGCCCCGAAGAGGGGGAATTCACAACGTCCACACGTTTTTCATGGACACTTCGAAAGAGAAGACTTGCCGGGGCATGCATTAGCTGTCAGAATGTCTTTTTACTCTCGGCTTTTCCATCCTTCGCATGTGCTAATGGACCACATTGGAAATTTCTGATCTTACATTTCTCCCGCTTTCGCCTATTCGTGGATCTGATTCGTCTAATCAGGCTTCGCTGGTTCATGACCCGAAGACAGGTCCCCTCCCAGACGGTTCCAAATCCTACGCCACCACGGACACAAATTTTGGGAGTCCAGTTGTCTGGAATATTTTTGAAATAAAAATTAAACATATCTTTATTTAATAATTATAAAAATATTTTGTATTAAAATAATTGTATTTTTATTAAATAATATATATATAATGCTATTTTTTTTAATTAGAAAGTGAGAAGATGGGAGAAAAAATATTATTTTTAATAAAATAATTTTAAATAATATGTATAATTTTCGATAGTTTAATTTTAATAATATAAATTAAAATTAAGTATATTTCAGTTTATTTTGAGAGAAAATTTATTATATCATTATAAAAATAAATTTTATTTTAAAAAAAAAAGTAATATTAGATACATAATAAATAATTATTTTTATTATATTATAATTTTATTTGCATTCCAACAAAAATTACTATTTCGGATTATACAGTACAAACTAGATTGTAGGTCGTAGGTTTGATATAATGCATGCATCTTGCTTCCAATTTGAGATTCAATGGCCGTGAGCTCTGAAAATCCCAAGCGCTTTCAAAGAACGAGCAAATGTTAACGATGCTCTTTTATTGGTAACCAGTTCCTATACCCGAATTTGCATTCCATTGCGAAATTTGCATCATACCGTGAGGTACTATAAGTTGTTAAAAAAAAAAGAAGAAGATGAGTTTCGGCTTCCCAAGCCTAAAAAATTACAGCTGTGTAGATGACAATTCATTGGCAATGGCAGGTGTTTGGCACATATATCCTGCAGTTCCAAACAAAAAGTGGACTCTCGTCATTTCTCCACAAAAGGATCAAAGAGTCACATGCTCAACAGCTAGAAATCTGTCGTTTTCCTGTGCATACGAGCAGAGCGTCTCCATGATTGTGAACCATATCCTTAACTGACCAAGTTGCAATGAACCAACAATTTCGTCGTATAAATGTATTGCCGATTCCCCATTAGTCGCACCCCAAGTCTCCGAACAAATATGCACCATAATATTCTTTTCTTGGTTAAGATGATCGTCACTGCATTTCTCATCTTTTCGCTCTTCTCTTCATTTTCTTATGCTTCTGTGCAAGACTTTTGCGTTGCAGATTTGAATGCTGCTGACGGGCCTGCAGGCTACCCTTGCTTGAAGCCTGCAAAAGTCACGACAGATGATTTCGTTTTCTCTGGCCTTGTTGCTGGTAACACCTCAAACCTTATCAAAGCTACAGTCACACCAGCATTTGTTAACACATTTCCGGGCGTAAATGGCCTTGGAATTTCCATTGCTCGACTAGACCTGGCCCCTGGGGGAGTTATCCCAATGCACACACACCCAGGAGGCTCAGAAATCCTCGTCGTTATCGAAGGGACAATCTGTGCGGGTTTCATTTCCTCAGCTAATGCTGTCTACTTTAAGCAACTTAACAAAGGAGATGTCATGGTTTTCCCCCAAGCATTACTGCACTTCCAAGTGAATTCAGGTCAGGGGGTGGCCTTGGCATATGTTAGCTTCAGTAGTCCAAGCCCAGGCCTCCAGATCCTAGACTATGCTCTATTTGGAAATTCCTTGCCTTCTCAATTAATAGAAAAGGTTACATTCCTTGATGATGCTCAGGTTAAGAAGCTCAAGGGTGTTCTTGGTGGCACTGGTTAATTTCTCTGATCATCATTCTCTCGCAACCGGACGGCGTTGATATTTTTCGTCCGTTTTATGTTGTGGGCTGTAGGTCGAGTTTTTCTTGTCAGTGCTTGTCTCTCGACTCCAGTTAATGTTTTCTTGTGCTTCTTAATGTTGAACTGTGTTCTCAAATGAAGGTGTTCTAACCAGAAAATCTATCTTAAACAATAAGAATGTCCAACGCCAGTGGCTTTCTGTCTTGGCATGAATAAATGGCATGCTCTTTACTTGCAATCCTCTATGGGAAGGACTCGCGCCAGTCCAATATCAAAGTAACACGGTTGTTTTAATTCACAATTGCAATGACTAATGTGGGATGCGAGAGCAGATTTTCACCTAGCATTTTTGCCTGTAGAAAACCTGATCTTTCACATACTCTAAGAAAGGAAATTTTGACTGAAAACAAACAACTATAGATGGCCAATGACGACAACCTTATCAACAACTATGTCTGGTCCAAATTGGCCAAGGGTGACGCACCCAACATGAGCCCCTTCGTACACTGGCTTTCTTCTTCTTCTTTTTTTTTTTTGATTGTTCTCCAGTGTGACTAGGAAATTTTCCACAATAAGTGGGTTTTAGGATTACAATATTAACTTTACAAGCATTAAACATTGACCTCCGACTAACAGACCAACTTGTGCTGTTGATTCTGTTGGTCAAGATCAATGTTGATTCACTTCTTCCTCTACCTTCCCCTCTGCCATTTCTTTTCTTTATTTTCACTGTATCTTATGTTTCTTCTTTGACGGGGAGTTGGTGGGATTAAGGGAAAGTGGATCATAAGGAAACATTGTTTCTGAGAAAAATCCTCGCGAACAGATGAACTTGAGCAAAAGGAATCTTACAAGAAACTTCGTTGATAAATCGTGGGATGGAAAACAAAGAAGCAACCAGAAAAGACAAGTAATTTCGCTGAAATGATTCTTTCAGATTATTAACATACAGCAGGATAAATCCAATCAACATGGCTCCACAATTCAGAGCACGAGATGTACACTGCTTCCATCTGATCAGGCCCCATCCACCAAGACCTCACAAGCCCAAAATTTTTTTTCTTAAAAGTGTAGTGCAGTATAAATTTTGTGTTCGTGTTTTGGTTGTCACCGAAGCCAGTCTCCAGGGACAGGTATACTTACCAGCAGCCATCATAACTTGTGCCACTTGGCACTGTGCTGTCCATTTAGTTTTCACGAACAAGCAGGACCAACTGTAATCTGAAGGTTTTCCCGGATTCAGGTGGCCAAGATTGCTGTTTTCCAGGATAAATTTGTCCGGAGTAATTGCAGTGCACTGTTTCTGCCAGAAGCTGAGCTTACTCCATTGATTACTGTCATTAAGAACATCCATTCATTCAAATTTTCTCATGTTGTTTTACATATGCAACCTGGAAGAGGATTCTCATAAAAACTCTCTTCAAGCTTGGGAAACTCTCTGGGCTCCCTTGGACAAGGAGCCCCAATTCGGTCCACGTGAAGTTTTTTCACTTTGGAACTGAATTTCTTCCAAGTTATTTTTCCTTCGTCCAATTCATCCAGAAGTTTCACAAAGTTCATTCTGCATGGACATCAATTTAAAAGGAAGCCATACATTTCATGAAAGAGGACAACAAACAAAAGCTCACTAAGATGTTAAATTTAGTAGAAAGGGAATGAAATGAAAATATTACCTGTCTGGATTGACGGTGGTCTTAAAGTTCTCAAATCTCCTATGACCTTGAACTGCCTTTGCCATGTTTCCATCATACGTATATAAAAATATATCACTTTGAAGAGCAACTACATAGTCTATACCGGCCAACATGTTCTGATGATTCTTAAAAGGACTCAGCTCATCTTCTGTGGAGAGAGTGGAATGTGAGAAGATGTTAGGGAAGTCCTTGACGAGATATTGCATACTCTCTTTCCCATAAGCCTCACCAGCTACCAAGTAAATCCTGGTGCTGGATGGAAAACCCAATCCTTGTAGCAGAAGGGAAGTCTCCCTTGGGGTCAATGGGCAACCACCAGCCAACCTCCTTTCTGTACCATTTATTTCCTTCTCCTTCCAATGGCTCACTTGATAACGCATCTGGAGTAGCTCTTCATCTTCTTCAGCTGACAAATTATGACTGCATCCTGTAAATGCAAGCATATCTCTCTCATACCTACATATACAACAAGGAAGGGTATATATTTACTTCTATCAGTTAGACTTGTGGCTAAAATAACTAAAGAATTTCCTTATCAAACCATTTGTTTCTGTAAACTTGGATAAAAAATGGAAAATGTTAGCAATCAAATAAGTTCAGGCAATCAAGTCATACAATACCTGGTCAAATCCAAGCACTCATTAATAAAACAAACTATATTCCATCATTTATTTTTCTAATTTATATTTGACAATAGTTATCTAAAATTCAATCAACGGACAAGCCATGTTTTTTCTGAGCCTAATGCTGCTCACAACAACATGCGAGCAACTTTGGGACCTATTTATTCCTTTTGTAATTCCACATCTGATTCAGCAGATGACAGTAGTGCTTTTCTCCAGGTTTATGATGGATCAAAATGCCCCTCCATGCCAAACACAACAGCCAAATTATAAGTCGTACAAAAACATCTGGTTTGAATTTCAGCAAAACACTAACCAGAACTTGCCTTAAATGAAGAGCAAGATAGGGGAGTCCACCTTCTCTCATTCGCATCGCCAAGGTGTCTCCAAGTACTTCTATTGGTTCAGAATATTTCAAGGCCCTGTAATTGACTCGGCATCTCAGCTTTTGTATGGAATCAGGGAGGCCGTTGTTGGCAAGACGAGAATCAGTGTGAGTGAAAAAGATTACTTTGTGCTGTTTTAACAATTGCAGGATCTCAGTTTTATAATAGTTAACCTGTACAAAGAGATTTAAGGTTACTTTTACTAGTACTGCTCTTGGGAAAGGCAAGGGGTAACCATTGGGTGGACCAACCTTAGACCAAGATATTGGAGTTTTATTGAAAGGCTCGGTTTCAGCATAGGCAGGTGGCAACGTCTCAACAATGTGGATATCGTCCTTCAGTGTGTCGATAAAGTGTTGCCAATGGAACAGATCCTTAAAGTCACTGAAAAATATTCAAAACGAGTTGGCTTGTCTAATGAAAAAACCATGACATAAGACAGGCACTTTTACAACTCAGATACTGCATATGGATTGTCAGTAACTTGAAAGAGAAACTTCCTTCAGCTATTTGGTGGGATAACAGGTGTACTATACTGTAACAACCAAGATGAGATGGAATATTAAATAAACCTAACTGGTATTTTAATATCCTGAGCATGCTCTTTGAGTAAAGTACTGTCTTTTTGGTCCATTAGAGGCCTAATGAGTACATAACAGTAGTTAGCACGTAGGTTTAACAATCTTTTGAACACTTTGATCCCTCAAGTTTTTTTCTTCTTTCTTTTTTTTTGGGGGGGGGGGCTGCTATGCTTTAGCCTTCCCATCAAACACCATTGAACTTTCCTTGAAGTCAAAATAACAAGGTTAAAAAATCAAAAAGTTTTCAACAACCTCTGATGTTTGTTTCTTTAACTTTTATTTCAGTGAACAGTAGTCCATTAGAAAATAAAATTTAACATCCTTAAGCATAATCCATGGCAAACCTCAGAGACCTTTTTGAATTCTACTCCATTCCTTTCCTAGCATATGATATGCAGAACATTTGCAAAAATAAATTGACAGAAACATTAGTCCAGTTCATCTTTGTGAAAAACAGATTGCTTATATGCATCCCTCTACCTTTTTAATAAAACTTCTGAAGTCAAGAAGAAACAGACCTTTCATCAGCCCAATAGGAAGTATGATCAAGAGAAGGAAGCACCAGCGTTGCTTTCATAATTTTAGCTACAGCTACCATATCACAGATCTGCATGATAAAACTGTTGTTACATCAGACCATGGTAATATCGACACAAAAACAAGACAAAACAAACATTCAAAAAATCAAGACAACCATACCCCAAATCTCATCTGATTCAAGCCACCATTAGCATTTATGAGAATGTAACCATTTGTATTTGCACCTAGCTCTGCCAAAAGAAAGGGGAACCAAACAAACTGAGACATATGCATACACACATGCGGGGGGAGGGTCTGCTAAACAAATGATTTCCATACTTTTGTGACTTCTCAACTGGTCGATGCATTGTGTGAAATTCTTGCTGTTAGGTTTGGACCAGATACCTGACAACTGAGCAAAAGGTTACATCACAAAAATGAAACAATAGAATATTATTCATAACATTAAGATTGCCCTTCTGTTTCCCAGATCACTAGATTTTAGGTTTTTCTGTTTATTCCCTAGCTCTCTGAGAACCAAGCCAAGCCATATGAAGTAACAACAGAGCTAATGTGAAACTCAAGACTTACTTGAGCCTTGCTATTCTGGCTACCAACTACATCTGGTTCAGTCATCGTCTGCAGAGGTCGGCGCTTGTCCTTTTCTCCCTCTCCATGTCCATAAATATGAGAGCTTCGGATAGATTGAGAGCTCTTATCCAGTTCTGTGATAGAATTGGCTATATCCTAATAGAACACGTAAGAAAATGTAAATTGGCAAGATAGATGTTGGTAGAATGAAACGCACAAAGACAAGAAAACCAGAGAATGAAAAAACGCAATAGCATGGAGAAAACTGGATGCTTAAAAAATTTTTCTGCAGAATAATAGATTGGAAACAGAGGTTCAGACAAGTAGACAACCCGAAGAGGTCATCATCATTCAGCAAACAGCACGTGAAGCTTTGGCCCTTTTACTAGATACTCAAATGACAAAGAATCTATTCTGCAGATGTGCTACAAGTTGCTATATACCGGTCTCCTAACAGGAGATTTCCCTTTCTAGGCATGCAACATAAGATATTGAAACTGAGAGCTCAATGTTTTTATGAGACAACTACAAACTATATTGATTTTGCAACTCAAAATTCTAACTCCTTATGCAGAAAATTTTGTAATCCACCTTCAACGTTCAAATTATGATAAAGTGAACGAAAATCATCTGCAAAGTCAGCCAGGTAAATGCCATTTTAGCGACTAACAACAATTTCATTAGCCAAGTGCCCTGGGAATGTGTAACTTGATGAGTCACACGATAGGCAAGAAAAAGGAAAAGATTTGCGGCTATGCAAGAAAGCATACATGAACAAACCTGATCATAGGCAGCTCTTTCAAGGGTAGATCCGAACCACCCATTTGCACAAATCTTGAGAACACCCAAAAACAAACAGGCCCCACAAAACACAAAGAACAACCACTGCCCAAGTTTCTTTTTTCCGCTCAGCCCAAAATCCACCATAGATCCAATGCTAGCTTTCTTATGTATGAAAATCTTGACCACGCGCCCGTGAGCTCTTTGACCGAGAAATTGATAATGGCCCCGCCCGTCCAAACCATCCACGAATTCAGATCTCGGCGAGCTTACGGGGAGATCAATCTCGTGATCGGTGCCAACACCATTGTGACTATTGCTGCTGGTGCTGCTGTGAGTATCGCCATTGCCATTGTTATTGCGCTTGCAAGATTGAGACCGGTGAATCATTCGGCCGGAGAAACGAGGGCTGTTAACTCGGGGAGAGACTCCATCGCTGGTGTTGCGGTTGTGGTGATGAGAATGAGACTGAGCCATTAAACAGAAACGGAAACAGTCGGTATTTAAGCAATGTGGTCGCTGATATCATTCACTGCTGGAGGTTTTGATAAAGTTCGAGTCTTTTGCTTTTCTGAAATCACAAAGAAAGAAAATTTTATCCGATAATTGCGCCCTGGAAAATGGAGAGAATTGCGGGGCTCTTTGGATCTTGATCTTGGTCTCGGTGGGCGTGCGAAACTGAATTTATGAAGACGAGAGCAAGAACGTTGAGTGTGAAAGCAGAGCATCAGCAGCACCGCGGCAGTTCTAATAAGCATATTGGTAACAAAGTCGAGTAACAAGGAACAGACAGCCAAGTGTGGGGTACGTGAAGTTGTGGGGTCGGGTTCCATTCCGACAAAGCCTTGTCGACTCGAACTTCCACTACCCAGAATGCAACGATTAAATTAATTGATTGATTTTTTCAGTTGTTTTGGGCAGTCTTTCTTCTGCAATCTCGTCTCTCTTTGGTCCATTCATGCTAAATATCGGCGCGTAGAATTTCACAACCAGCAATGAGCAAACGTCTGTTTGCCGAGATGGCCAAAAGTCTCGTGGACTTTCGCCTCCCTTCAATTTCCGCCATTTTTGTGGGTTGGTATGATTTTACATTCTTTGCAGTGCCTTGCATTCTCTTCCTTTTTCTTTTCTTTTTTTTTTTAATTATAACTAAATTAATTATTCACTATTATTGTGTTATTAAAAAATAAATAAATATATATATATAATATTATTCCGTTATTTTAAAATAATTTTATAATTACGTTTATTCTTATTAAATTTACTTAATGCATTGAATTTTAACTACGTTAAAAAATTATTAAATATTATCACCTAATAAATATAAATTTATATTGTTAAAATTATTAGTATGATATTAATTTTAATCATTTAAAAATTTAACAAAATTCAAATATATATATATATATATATTGCATTATTTTATTTATTTATATTAATAAAAAATCTAATTATTTTTATAAGTTATTAATTTTTTATTTTTATCACAATTAATATTTTTTAAAAATTATCACGCTAAGAACAAAAAAAAAAGGACTTTTAAACTTTCTTTAGAACTGCTACACTGTATTTTTTTTTTTTTAAATTCTGGTTATAAAAGAAATCAAAAGGCCGAAAAATAAAAGGAGAATCGCAGAAAAATTAAACACAGAAGTAAAATATTTTAACGACGGCAGACAAATTATCGTGCTATCTCTGACTTTATGGTTTTGGCATCTTCTCAAATTTGCTTTCTTTTTAACGTTATATTTTCCGAGTAACAACTGAACGCAGTGGCTAGTCGTGTCCGAACCACTTTCTAAATCTTTTGGAATGAGATATCTAAAAGATCGTCAGCTGCATTTAAATCATGAGCCATTGGGGTTTAGTTGGATATAATCTCTGTGATTGGCCGCTGTACAGCTAAGGGCTTTTGGCGATTGCTCTATTTAACTTTTGAAGACGACTCTTTCTTACTAGTTTCTACGTTGGCATCTTTGTCCCCCCCCCCATTCTCTTTCTTTTTATTTATTTATTTATTTTCAGATTATCTTGAAAACTGTATGCAAAACGTAAAATAAATAGTAATTGGGGATGCTGAAGGTGCACAGCATTCAGTTTCAGATTTTAGAGAGAATCAAATATTATAGACTCAAAAACAAAGAAAAAAAAAATCTCAAATAGAATCAAATCATTACACACGTGATAATGTCACAACTTCACACATTTTACAAAAATTCACGTTATTCAGGTTATTCTCGGGACAAAAATTTATATAGGAACTACTAACTAACTAACTAACTAACTAGCGTGTAACTGTGCTGAGCAATCGGAAAACGAAGCTTTCTAGTTAAGTCTCTTCTCTGTTACTAAATCACGCCCGACGCAATGACAAGCACTCGTTGGACGGTAACGTTTACGTTAAAGTCAATTCTAAACGAGCACGCGATTATTTCGACAAGCACTCATCTTGCCGTAGAGCTCTTGTTTTTTCCCTTAAACTTTTATATATATATATATATATATATATATATATATATAAATTTGTAAATATGTCAACCATTGTTATAAATTAAAATAAAAAATTATTCATTGATATTTTTATTTAATTTGTCCCATTAAAAAAATTAATTAAATATTGTTACATTGAAGTAAATTTCTTCATATACCTAATTTTAATATTACAAAAAAAAAAGTATAAATCCGACGACGACAAGTCCGAGTAAAGTTGGACAATCTAAAATGATCAATTAATTATATTTATTGGGTCCAAGAAAAAAAAAAAAAACCCAAACCAAATATTCGTTTTAAATGGGAAGTGACGGATCAAACACTTTTGATTTACTCAGTGCCTACGCCGTTGGATCTAGCCGAGAAGAGAATTGATGCGGGCAGGTTGCACGGGCTGGGCTCGTAGGACGATAGCCTAGACGAATTGAACCCGAGAAACATGCATTCGAGAGAGTCGGTTGGGGCGGGCCGGAAGTCCAGTCGATGATGGGCCGCGGCGAACCCACCCACTGTTTCTACTGATCTTCTCTCGAATCTCACCAGCCAATTTATTGTTTGAACTGATAAACACGTGTAGAGACTGCAGAAAGGGCGACCAGGTTGCGAAAGCGTCCGAGGGAGCCGTGCAAACTCACCCCGGCAGATTAGATTTATTAATACTAAATAATTATATAAAATATAATTTGTCACAGTCAAAATAAATTTGACGTGTTAACTTTAGAATTACATATTAATATAGAATATGTTACTATTTCAATTAACAAATGGAAAGCCGCGGAGCCTCTTATTGTTGTTGTTGGTAAACATAATTAACTAATTAGTTATTGTTTATAGCATTTTGCAATAATGACAGAAGATTTTTTATAAAATAAAAAAAATTAATTCTTTATTTAACTAAATTACAATCATTTATAAAGTAGTAAAATTATTCCTTTAAAAATTATTAAATTATAGTACTTTTTTGATTTTTTTAATTGAAACACAATATTATATTTTTTTAAAAAGGAAATTTATAATTCATTATTATAATATATATATATATATATATATATATATATTTAGTAACTACAATTACAGTCACGAAGACATCGGCATCGGGGTTACCCGGCGGCCGGGTTTTAGGACCGACCGAATGAAAGGCGCAGAATTTGGCGGGAAACGGAGCGGCGTACGCGGGAAGCTTCACTCCACGAGGACCTCTTTAATTATAACAAAACGCAGCTCAATCGTCACGCTTCACCGATCAAAAGGAAAGATAAAAAGAGGCAGACCCCAAAAAAAAAAAAAACCCAAAAAAAAAAAAAAAAAAAGCCTTCGGAAACTCGTTTCGTTTAACGGTTCACCCAGCCAACTGTCCTCCGGCCCGGCCGCCTCCTCGCGATCGTCTTTGCATACCTCACATTTCCATCCATAATAATCGGCCGTCCAAATGGTTGTGCTCAGGTCCCGCGAAGTGGCCCCAACAAAACCCAACCCTAAAATCGTCGCCAAACCGGCGACCGCCGACGGTCCAACCACTCCCGCCCAGACGGGCGAGCCCTCCACCCCCCAACCTTCTCCAAGCCCCCCGCAGTCTAATCCACCGGCTTCGGATTCCGCGCCTCTCCGCAGACGGAGCCTCCGCCTCGCTTCCAGGCCCGCCCCGGGGAGCGGTTCGGTTCAGAGTCGGACCCGCAAGAGGACGCCTGCGCCACCAGTGGAAGAAGAGAAAGAGAAAGGCGGTATTGTTGCTGAAGGTAACGTGTTTGATGATGAGCCTCAAAGGGATAGCGAGGGTGTTTTGTCAGAGGCTTTGAATTTGAGGTCTGGGAAAAGAGTCGTTAAGAGAAGGGTGGTGTATGACGAGTCGGTTGCTGGACGAGAACCAGTGGAGAGTTCAATGGAACAAGTGATCAAAACAGTGAGGAGTATTGCTAATGAGAAATTGGAGGAAGACCCAAATGGTGATGAGGTTGGTACTTCGAGAGGAAGCAGGAGATGCACCAGAGAGGAGAAAGGGAAGATAGTTGAAGATGGTGAGAGACTTCGAACTGATCATGAAGGTGTTGGCAGTGCTTGGGGGGAAAGGAGAAGTTATAGCAGAGAAGAGAAAGGAAGGGAGAAATTGGCTAGCGAAGTTTCGTCTCTGAATGGCCGGGATTCTTCAACTGGTTTGGAATTGGAAAGAAAATCTAAGGGTGTGGAGGACAGCACAAACACGAGTAAATCAATGATGGATCAATTTCGAGATATTGCCAGGCAAAATGCTTCTCGGTTTGCTCATTTTGAGGTTCAGGACGAAGAGGTGGATCGTCTATTTCGTGACCCTGATATAGAAATGCAATCTGCTGAAGAAGAGCAGCATAAGGTTGAGGACTGGCCAGGTCCTTTCTCTACTGCTATGAAAATTATCAGGGACAGGGCAAATAAAGTTAACGTGCCACAGGGGATGTCCACCTTAGAGAAAGGAAAGTCTGAATCGGTCTTGTGGATTCCCAAAAAAACGAAGGGGTGCAATCCCACAAAGGTATCAGTTCCTTCGCTACAAGAGATATGCATAGATATTCTTTCGAAGAATGCCGATGCAATTATTTCGCTTGAATGTGTTCCGGATGATTTGAGGCACCGACTTAGCCAGCTGCTTTGCAATTCTCGGAAAATGAACAGTCATTTTTTTGATCTGCTTGTTCGAGGATCTCCCACAGAGATACGTGTCAGGGATTGCTCGTGGTTAATGGAGGAAGAATTCACAAAGTCTTTTAAGGAGTGTGACACTAATAATTTAACGGTACGATCTATAAACCTGAGTTACATGTTTTACACAACCTTTGCATTTCTTAGCGTGTTAAGTTTTCCATTGCTGGGCTTTTCAAGTTTGCTGCATTAAAGTCGTGTATAATCTGACTTTCATTATTTTACAAAATCAGGTTCTGCAACTCGATCAATGTGGCCGCTGTATGCCGGATTATATTTTACTTGCCACCTTAGCTCACTCACCTCATAGCTTGCCTTCACTAGCTACTTTATCCTTGAGTGGTGCTTGCCGGATTTCGGATGTAGGACTTACTTCACTTGTTGCTTCGGCCCCAGCACTACAATCTATAAATCTCAGCCTCTGCTCCCTTCTTACCCATGCTAGTGTTAACACTTTAGCAGGGTCACTTGGATCAGTTCTGCGTGAACTGTACATTGATGATTGCCAGCGCATGGATGCCATGGTTATGTTGCCAGCAATGAAGAAGCTAGAACATCTGGAAGTGTTATCAGTGGCCAGAGTGGAAACTATTTGTGATAAATTCATGAGGGAATTCATTACCACTCGTGGCCATAATATGAAAGAACTGGTTTTGGCTGAGTGCGTGTAAGTCTCTTGAAAAAGTCTATTATATTACTTGTTCAAGGTGCTTGGCCCTGTGAGGATTATTCTTTTAGGCATGAACTGTCTTTAGGCGCACTTTTTTTTCTTTGCTTACACATTCCTCGCCTGCAGGAAATTGAGTGATTCTTCTATGAAAGTCATAGCTGAAGCCTGTTCTGGATTGCGTTCACTTAACCTTTCCAAGTTGAGAAAATTGACAGATTCTACTTTGGGATACCTTGTAAATGGCTGTCGTCAAATTGAAACATTAAATCTATGCCAAAATGCGTTCAGGTTAGTGCATAACATTTTGAGTGACTGATTATTTGTTTGCCATGCATCTCCGTCATTCCCTATTAAGCTTGGTGTAGATGCTGAAAAGGGCATGGCAGTCGCCTATCTTTATCCCTTGTTGCAAACTTATGTCTCTTTTTCCGGTAGTCCAATTTACAAGACTCCCACACTGTGGGTGTGGGGTTTGGAGAAGGGTTAGATGCAAGCCACTCATTTTCTCCCATTCAAATTTAAAAACATTCTATTCTTAATAATGTGTCATTTGGCTGCATTGGAGAAACCCTTTCATATGCCATCATATTTGTTCTCATTGCTTTTATTAGGCCTAGATGTAATTATAAATGTTTTTTGGTTGGGACAGGCTAGTTGCTGGATATGTTTATATGTTGGCCTGCCTGTAGGAAAACTTTGGTTTTCCGGGACAGTTTATCCCTTTCAACTCTCTGGTCCACAAATTTCTTAATTTTATTTTAGCCATTTCACTGTACATCTGGTCTATGCTCTATATATTTTTGTGTAAGCTGTTTCATGCTAACTGTGATTTACTTAGTAGGTGACTTGTTTTGATTTATATCCATCTTACACCCCTTGTCTCTGTGACAGTGATGAAGCTGTTGCTGCATACTTGGAAGCCTCTGGAGAGCTTTTGAAAGAACTTGTTCTGAATAATGTGAAGAAGGCAACTTAATCTTTATCTTTACCACTTCCCTATTAGTAGTTCTCTCCACATATATTTCTGTTGCAAAATTTCATGAGACCATTCAGATGTGGTTTGTGTTGCAAGAATACCATCTGTGTCCAATTTTTTTTTTTTTTCGGGATTTTTGTTGTTATGTGTTTACTGCATTATTTGATTGGTTCGAAGCATTCTGTTAAGCAGCTTCAAACAAGGATAATGAAGTACCCAAAAATACTTCTACTTATGGATGATGGTGTATTTGTGACCTTTTTTAGGTTGGCAATAATACAGCGTTGTCCCTTGCCAAACGATCAAGAAAGTTGCAGATTCTGGATTTATCCTGGTGCCGGAACTTGAGAGATGAGGCCGTAGGTTTGATTGTGGATAGCTGTTTAACATTGAGGGTGCTTAAACTTTTCGGATGTGATCAGGTGTGTCTTTTGCTCAAATTGCATGACTAGTTAACATTTTGTACTTTGTAGAAAAGATAATTTTCCCAAAAGAGAAAAAACAGATTCGCAAAGTGACAATTGCTTTTATTTTAGCTGCCACAGCAATTAAATTTATAGATCCCTTTGTCTAGTTCATCAAATAAAAGTTAATGGACCCTGCATTCCTAATTTGTTGCGGTGCTTCCTCTGCAGATTACGAATGTGTTCTTAGACAATCACTCAAACCCAGAAGTACGTATCATTGGCATGAAGTTGTCCCCAGTATTGGAACATTTATGAGGGTACATGAAGCCGTCTCCAGTATTAAACAAAATGGGTCTGCTTTTTGTTTTTTTGTTGCTTTTTTTAGAATTTATTTAATAAATAATGTTAGAATATTTTATTCAAGATTTAATTACAGTGTAATTTGACTAGTAAAAAATAATTTTGAACATGAATGTAGTATTAAGAGTAATAATTCTGAATAATATATATAATTTTTTAATATATATTAAAATTTTATTTAAAAATATATAATTATAATAAAAATTAACAGGAAAATTATGGTTATTAGATTAAAGTAAATTTTCTAATTGCAGAAATACTCCAAATTTTTGTTAATTTAAGTGTATTATTCATATAAGTATATTTAATTTTAAAATTTTAAAAATTTATACCTATATAAATAAATTTATTAAAAAGTCTAAACCTTTTTTGGTTGGTCATTGGAGTAAAATGTAACATGATCGGTCAATATTGTCTACTTCTTTGTACAAGCACCGTCAGTCCACTTTGGGTATAAACTAAGCCGGACACTGTCGATTGGCAAAAGGGCTAAAGAAGTGAATTGGCAGTATCTTCCAATCGGTAGGCGATACCCAATTGGTCAATCGGGGTTGAAATTGCAGCCTACAAATTTTGTTTCTCTTTAGTGTTCATATGCATGCTTACCGTATAATTTCTCTTACAAATCTCTCGCTTTTTCAATCTCTCTCTATCAACAAAAAATATTATCCGAACTGTTTAACATTTTATTTATTGAAAAGATATCATCATTCAACGTACGTGCATAGAAAACTAGTGTTCATGAAAAGTCGGAAAAAAGGCCATCACTATTCAATGTCGAACACCCTTTTCAAGTTCAAAATTAGCAAACATAGAGTCGGCCAACTTCAAGTTGGGTCTATATAACTTAGCTGCCTGGGCCATCGGGGCCCAGAGTAGAAAATGAAGATTCAACTGGTGCACACACAATTATACGCGTCAGGAAACGAGCGACACACGGCTGGTCTGCCACAATCTCATGGCCGGCCAGCGGCCCCCGCAGCGGTGGCCACGAACAAGCCCCGAAAAAGCAAGGAACTAATAACAAGTTACATACACACCTCCAGTAGCTTACGACGAAGGAAATAAATGCAGCAATGCTCAGCCATCAAAATCAGTTTTTACCCATTGTCCATACTTGCCCTTCATCTTCCCATCAAACTCCTTGGCTTTAATCTCTGCAATTTTAGCAGCATTGTCAATGGATTCCTCTTGAATTGTTGCAATCCTCCTGCTCCTCCTCTTGGCCGCAGCCTCTCTATCGACCTCCAACTCCTCATACTTCCTCACCCAACAATTCTGTACAGCACAGCTCAAGGCCAATACCACCAGCTGCATCATAAGCATTGATGTCAAAACCCCACATTCCAATCTCACCAAAAGCTTTGCCTCCCTGGGATCCCTTGGCGACTTGAGCATCGAAAGGCTTGATTTTTCTCGCGTAAACAAGGCCAATATACCGAGTAACTGTCCGGTTAAGGAGGCAAGGATAAGTGAGACGTGGGTTATAAAGCAGAAGTGAGAGACTGGAGAGCAGAAGCCAACAAAAGAAGAGAGAAGAGATATGCAGGAGACCATGAGAAACGCCAGACCCAATGAAGTTGGTGGCATTTTGAGGAGAATTATGGGAGCGAGAGAAGCCAAGGATAGGACAAAGAGAGTGAAATTTAAGCATGAGATCAGAAGATTTGGGAAAGAACATGAGCTTCTAAGCTTAGAGCCAGCCATTTTTTGGGTTGACAGATGTTTTGGTCTGAAGGCAGTATACAATTTCTCGAACCCATACTATATATAATATGGTAGATGAAATTTAGTCGTTGGGGCTGTAACGGCTAGGATAAGGGCCCCAGGCTGCTGCCTCGAACGATAATGATATTTATGATACGAGTTTCCCTCTCGAAGTGGTTTAAAATTTTGAAAAGCTATGGTTAGTAATGTGATCAGTTTTCCACCACAGAAAAGCAAATTCCCCCCCCCCTCGTCTTTTTTTGTTTTCTTTTTTTTTTTTTTGCATTTATGTTAACGGCAACTTATAATTTTGTTTGATCAAAAACAAGTTTTCTTTGGGTCTTTTTATTAAGCAAAAGATGTATGTATGGCTTACAATGAAAAGGAAAAGCAATGGATGTCAAATTTTGCGTGCAAGAAGAAAAAAAACACATGACAACTAAAAATCCAAGACAAGAAAATAGAGAAGTTTAAATAAACAATTCAGTTACAAAGAAGAATGCCTCTCGATTGATGCCAACACGAATCCCCTCAATCTCCTTTCTAAACTCGAGTTGAAAACTCCGATGACACCAGATTAACGTTGTATAGGCCTTTCCAATAAGTGGGTTCCTCGCCATTAAAACCAGAATCCATTGACAGAAACTGAAGACGAAAAAATAACGCATCAAAGATCAAGAAACGCAAGTTCCTTCGTATCCGTGGATTGGTCCGCTGTATTTATTCGCAAGTGCTTCTCTTGTACATATGTGTGCATGCGGACGACGGTCAATGGATTGCAAGTGGGGGTAGGAGTGACAAACAGGCGTCTTGGCCCGAATTTGGGCCGAGTTTATTAGATTTTAAATCAATTGAATTTCGGTTAGGCTTCTAATATTTTGAACTCTGGTTTCAAATTTTTTAGAACTGAGGTCCGAATCGGACACGAGTAATTTCACTTAGATGCCCTTGCTTTATTGGGTTTATTACAGACCTATCCCGTGTAGTTTGTATCGTTGACTCTTTGCATCGAGTTGTCCAACATTGACCCACGTGGTCCATATAATTCTCGCGCCACGTCGGACCCGTCTTGGTCTGTTAACTTCTTTTCTTTTTCCTTAAAGAGAGGTGGGTGGGTAGCGCGCGTGTATATATATATATATATAATGAAAGATGAAAAATATATAATTTAAATTTCTGTCTTTTTTTTTCTTTTTTTGATATAATGCGTATAAATTAACTGCTTTAAGTATCTGTTCTAATGTGTTAACTTTTTGAAAATGAAACCTATATATATATATATATATATATTTATTTATTTATTTTATTTTATTTTTTCTTTCTTGATACAATGCACATAAATTGACTGTTCTAAACAATCAGTCTAGTTTATTAACTTTTTGTGCACTTCGGATTGGCAAGCCCAAACAAATCGTATCAAATATGGTAATATTTACGTATAGGGATAAGCATGGAAGAGTGAGTAAATGGAAAGGGCATTAGGCTTTTATTATTATTATTATTATTATTATTATTATTATTTAAATGATGTTGGTATAAATTTATATTTATTGCACAGACATAAGCGACAGATGCTGCCATTATGCAACATAAAAACCATTAGTTTGTTATTCCCTTAGTCATTTTAGAATAGTTTGTCATTTTCTATAACAAACCGAAGGGGTTTTTGCTGGGCCACCCAAGGTCCAGCATGGTAAGAACTGAGGAACCGCAATGGAGTTTACTTCCTTTCGATTATTTAATAATAATGCAAACTAAACTGATCCCAAAAAAAAAATAAAATAAAATAAAATTGTAAACCAATACATTCTATAAATGATGTAGACTTGTAAATTAACACCGCTGACTAATAGATTTTATTTTTAGGCGTTTGTTGTCTGCATCTAGATCCATCCCCAGCATCTTTTTCTTTCTTCTTGCTGTTTTTTTTTTTGGGTCGAGCCCAATTTATCAAGATCAGAGCTCGACGTCATTCAATTACAAATTAGTAACAACTTTTGAAGCCCTATGTTGGATTGTTGGATGGCCGGGAGACAACTTCCAATTTAAATATGCATCTACTACACTTACCTTTTTTTAAAAAAATAAAAAATAAAATAAAATTCACCATTTTAAGTCATAACTTTTTTTTTATTATTATTTTTGGCTAATTAAATCTCAGTTAAAATTTTTAATTTTTCTCACATATGTTATTAAATTAACTTAATTCTCTTCTTAAGAGATCCAAATTAAAAAGGCCCTGAAAAACAAAACATGCAGAAGACTCTCAGACAAGCTCAACTCAACTTAACAAAGCCTTGGTCTCAAAATTAGCTTAGTTCAGCTATAAGACTCCTCCACTAGACACTAAAAATGAAAAAACAACTGGACCTTCTTTGTATTTTTTGGGTTTTTGCATAGAATACATGAGTCCATTCTAATCATCTTATTCAACAAGAAATTAATCCTAAAATTTCAAACAGCACACCACCCCATGATGTAGAAGGCTGTCCGGAACATCCGTTAAGGTGCAGATGGGAAGGGAAACCTCGGCCGTCCATGCGGTGTTGGAGCACGAGACCTTGGGTGTCTCGCAGTGTACTTTCTGACCCAGACATGCTTCCCGTTGATGGTGAATTTCGCTTTGGCCGATCCACCAAGAATCATATCCACTGCAGCGGCTGACCGGAAGATAACACGAGCATACAGCGACTGCTCATTTGGCTCTACTTCTTGCGAGTAAAAGGACTCGATGCAATCCCCATAATTTCTGGTCAAGAACTCTCTGACCTCCCATTCCTGTACTGGATAACCCCTAGAAAATGTCATGAACATGGTCCTATCATCTGGCATTACTGCCCTTGTTCGGGCATAACTCTGGACATTTCCAAAGAAAATCCCAGTTCGGGGAACAGGCTGTGCCTGGGGTTGTCGAAAAGATGGGGTTGTTTTTTGGCCATCCACCATTATTTGGCCATCCAGGAAGCTTTGCGTAGAGTTTCTTCGTATGGCCTGCTGCATGATATCAGCTAGTGCCATAATGCATACTTCATTGAAAACTTTGGTGACCCCTTGGGCAGTGACCAGCCGTTTTTCAGAGAAGTATCTGAGAGAAATATCTTTCTCCATTATGCTCTCCAACAATGGGATATTCATGTTCTTGGACGAGGAAGTAAACTGATTACCCTTTAAGCAGCTGAGGCAGGTGATTGCCTCGTCTGCCAGTTCACTTATCAGAATGTTAGGCAAGGACAAGATCCTTTTTACAGTATTGTAGTATCCAACCCGTTCCAACCAGATCCACAGGGCCAGAACTTGCATCATCTCCACAGGCTCCCTCCATAGCTCCATGACGAGTATGCTGTAAAGGCGCCGATCAATGGTAAGAAATGTATTGATTTCCTCCTGAGAAACCTGTGCTGGAAATACACTTGCACTAGCCATCTGCAATGAAAAAGTATGCTGTCTTAAGACCACCAAAATGGACCAGGATCCTGCCAGATAACAGCACGTTAGTTATCCATGTTTAAAGGTACAAAAAAAGAAGGGAAGCCACAGTACATAATTGAATTAAAAAGCTGACAATTTTCTTGCATGTATAACCACCAGCAGGTATCAACAAAAAGAGAGGTGCAAAGGTTAGCAAGATAGCATCCATGAAGGATCCGAATGAACAGATGGGCAGTGCTAGTTATATATAAGCTAATCCCACTGGTCACCTTGCAAGTGATGGTAACAAAATCATAAAATATAGTGCAAGTGCTTTTAACAAGAGAAAAAAGAAACCTGAAAGAGACACTTCTCTGTGAACTAGTGTTTGGTATGAAGCTCTCCTCAATGACCAGATCTAAGGGCTTTTATAGATACGTATTCCTTGCTCAGCAGAGAATGATTTATAAGGAATATCAGAACCCAAGAAAAAGAAATTAGAAACTGTGCTAGAGAAAATGTTACTGTTAGAAAAGAATTCATTGAATAAAATCTCACATTGAAAATGAAATTAATCAACATAGGAGACAATTAGTGATAGCACAAACTTTCTATAGCAACCGTATCTGGGTATATTTATAGTGTTTCTCTTTCAGGTAATGTATATCTGGCTACAAGGAAATATCACGAATACCCCTCAAGACAAAACGTATTTGATACGCGAAAGGTAGGACTTGGACTAAAGCTTTATTGAACAAGACCGCGAACTTACCGACCTAGTGATTGATATCTCTCTGAAGGTTTAGAACTTAGGCATAATTGTCCATTTATCAATCAAGCACAAAAGCAATAAATTATGTTCAATCTAATTTCAGTAACTCTCTTGACAGCCTAGGCCAAACAAAGAACCAGAAAATCAATTGTGTAATTACAAAGAGCAAGTGGAGCACCTGGTCTGTTGCCTGGTCCATGACTCTTTTGTTTGCCAGATGACAGGAAAATGTGATCTTGCTTCATCTTCTTCTTAATGGATTAAGTTTTCTCTTATGCAATCCAATAAGTGATCAGATTCAAATTTTCAACTCGCAGGCTGTTCACCAAATTTAAACCCTCGTTATAGAGGTTCCATTACGTAGTCTTTCTATTTCATAATTGAGTAGCAAAAGACAGCATTGTCTTCAAGGCTTTGCACAAAAAACAAATATTCATTCCAAGTGTTTAAAAAAATTATAATATCACTAAGTGTTTAAATTACGCACTCTCATGTCAACATATCAGTTAAATTTGTTACCAAACAGGAAGAATATACAACTCTCTTGTTATTTTATGTTTTAGAATGGATTTGGAATCATCATGAATAAACTTTTTAAGTGAGACCATTGTACTTCAGTCATGACCAGGTCAGGTATTAAATGATCTGGCTCAGTATTTTACTAACCAATTATTCTTTACATCTAAATCCGTAATGATGAAGATCAATTACTTGTTTGAAAACCATGCGGGAATCAAATGGGACTTGTGTTTGGAGTTCATTTTATTCACGAGTAAGTTAACAGTAATAACCAGTTTCAAAATCTAAAAATAATTCTGTTTCTTAAAGAAACCCAAATATTCTGATAGCACAATGAGGCAATGCCAAAATGTGGCAAATAACTCCTCCAGCATAATTCTTCATGATTAATCTATTTTTAAAAAAACTTATCCATCAAATCCCCAAAAACACATCCAATTATCCAAATATTGACAATTAGCAAGAACTGAGATAATACAGAAATAACTAGATGGTTTGATGCAACAACTTACACTATAACACTTGCAGAACACGAAATATTGTTTTGAACTTCAAGAAATACTTGACATCTCAACGCATCTTCAGATCCATCCAGGTGATAACTTGGCATCTGAATTAGCTGAAAAGGAAAAAGGTCAGAGAACAACATACAAGCTTCAGAATTTACTCATGTTGTAAATACCTCAATACCTTTTGCTTCTACATGAAGTTCTTTGGTTAAATGTATTAATAATACTTCAACTGCAAATGTGATGTCAGGGTATTTTTGGGGTTGGGTAGATCAGACAGTCGAACAGGTTTGTAACTGATTAACTTTCCAAAAATTATGTCCTACCTTAAGGAACTTGGTATATACCTCCATTGCAAGTTGAGATATGCTCACTCCCTGATATTCTACACTGCCATAGAATCCATCAAGTCTTTCAGACAATTGATGTGCAGCAAGAACAAGCCTCCCTCAGCATGACTCATCTCTAGTTTGAGAAAAAGCTCAAGTTCCCCAGCTTCTTTATTTTAAAGCAGATGACAAATAACTTTCCAAACTAGTTTGGAGTAAGTCTAGTGGAGTCAACTTAAGTAATCTAACAGATCTTCTCAACCGTCCCACCCCTTATTAGTAAGAGCTTGAGGTACTTATCTTGATACTTATCTCTCTATGTTTCTATTGTTTGTGCAAGAAATTCAATAGCAATAGCAAAGGTTTCATTTTTCAGAAAATAGAATTGCATGAAAGGTGGTATTGACTAATGAGTGAGGACAGATAATCAGGATGTCATCACAAATGGATCCTGAAAACATGCTGGCGATGATATGCATGATCATAATGAATCCTCATATTTTGCAAGTGCATAGACAAATCCACCAAGATAATCAATGAAGATAAGCAGCAAAAGTAACTGAAGCCACAACTTCCACAATTGGAAGAAGACATAAGTAGTTAAAAAGTTGCATAATACAAGGATTTTGGTCTTTCACAGACACGACATTAAAAAAAAAAAAAACGGTGGTAAGCAACTATATTCTCACAACGCCTAGATATGCATGCTATATACCTAAATCTACAAGCAAACTGGGCAGAACCATCAGATCAGAGCAGGATACTGCATGAAGTAAGCTTCAACAGCATCACATTTCTCCAATTTCCAGACTGAATGACATGCTCCCAAAATTAAATTGGTTGGCATCTTTACTGCAGTTGCTAAATCAGGTACCAGAAGTAGCATCAGCAGGACACTGTAGATCAGATAGGGAAAAAGATCGCCAAGGGCAGGTCTGTTGAGGAGGTGGCAAACATGATGGATTGCCAAGTGCCTTTTTACCATGTGGATGTAAGGGTGGAAGGCAATTAGAAGAAAATGATGATGAAATTGAGTAGGAGCCCTGAGTATTATTATCACTTTTGAAGCAGTTCCTACTCAAACCAAGATCCATTGTGCTCTCATTGGGGCTTCCTGGTGTCTTTAATATGCCAGTTCCACCATCTCTCACAGGGAAACCGGGATTCTGAAGCCAGAAAGAACTATGAGCAAAAAGATTCTTGCGTTTCTTGGTATAGGGATTTTCTGGTTTTGCAAATTCCTTAACAGAAGAAGCGGAGGAGGCATCTGCCAGACTTGTGAATGACTTTGATTTGCCATTATAAAACTTTGATATGCCTTTCCTGCAATTATTCACAAAAGGAAAAGGCCAGAGATTTTAGAACCCAAATGACTGCAATTTTCAGAGGCCATATGCTCCTAATTCCATGTGTGCTTTTCAGAGTATGCCCAGTGATCAATGCAAGATGAATCACATCTATCACTAATGAAAACTATGCAGATGGACAATTAGATGATTCATAACATGAACTTATTGTGGTAAAAATTGTGTGCTGATGTAAGATGCAGGTATACTAATAGGTAATCACATATCTAAAATTAGGCATTACTGTACCATCAACTGCACTGCTAAGTCAGCCAATATTGACACCTCACTTTAAGGTTTAAGATACTGCATGACTTCTACTTCCTTGATTACCATTACAAATGAACATATTTCTCTGTCATTCATTGATTTTTCCATAATGCTCCAGATCAGTTAACAAAAATCCTTATTATTTTTAGCATAATGCATACATTTCATCCCATGCACTCAGGGAAAAAGTCTTATCACAAACAATTTGAATGCCTAACCTATCTCACGCATGATGCATCACTGACTCCCCTCACTCTTGCTACCATTCCATAGTTATCAAGTCTGTGACTTGTAGTAGTCAGTACCAGCAAAACTCAATTAATGATGCCTCAGTAAAGTCCTTATTGTAACAATGTATGATTTATGTCCACTCAAGCCATAACACCCCGAAATCCCTCCACCACCCAGAACTCCTAATTTCCACCCAAAAAGAATGAAAAAAAAAAAAAGACTGCTTTCTCCTCCACTACTCAACAGCAAGACTAAGCTCCAATTGGTCAGAGAACCATATCTAACCGTTAAGAGAGAAACCAAAAACAAGTTGAGAACAATATAATCGATCATTTTGTTTTCCTACACGTGAACGGCAAACCCACCAAATACCAAATGGAAAGAGAAAACTCAAACCCGATTCAAATTGGACCAATACCCATTAGAGAAAGCTCCAAAAATAAACTATACTTACTTAACAGGCAAAACTTCTTCCAACGCTTCTATTGTATCCAACGGTCCTTTGTACGAGTTTTGAACCTCCTCTTCCCGGCAATTTTCCTCAGAACTCTCGCCGCCCGACACATCACTATTTTGACCTATAGAAGAGGAGCAGTCGGAGTCCTCAAAATCCCCCTCTTTCCCACTCTCCGATGCCGGCAACCGCCGTTCTCCGGCCAATATCCCCACATCCGGTACAAACCCAGATGACCGAATCGACTCACCACCGTCATCGCTCCTCTCAAAAGCAATCGACATGGTTCCAAGAAACTATATCTTAAAAACAGTGAAAATGGAACCAAACCCACTTACGAAAAGACGATTGCAAATGGCTTTGGCAACCCTATCGTCTTTTTGGCGTAAATGAAGCCTTGTCCTGAACTGGGGATTAAAAATAAATAATAATAATAATAATAAACTAGTAAAGAAGATTATCCTTGTTTCTGTGTTTTTCTTCCTTTTTGTGCGCATGTTTATCCGTACTTAGTTATTCTTCCGAGAAGAATAAAATAAGAACATATGTTCGGTTGGTTCTTCTACAGCTCACAATGTCTGTTTCTAGTCAACGTTGAGAGTTTGGCAAATTGAATTTGACACGGAAAATAAAAAGGATAGTGATTGATTCTGATTCCCTAATCAATGGCTTAATCCACTACATGGAATGGAACCCTGGATGAGCATTTGCTTGTCAGTGCGTACACACTCCTTTATGCTCTTCTTCCAAAAATTGTTGTACTTCGGATTTATTTTTTTTTTAATTATTCTGCAAATTGTAGAATGAAAGGATCCTAAATCCCTCAGCGTCCGGCGACGACGAGTCAGACAACCCAGAAAAATAATAAAAAAAACAGAAATTCATTGATTGTTAATTATACAAGAAACTTAACTCTTCTCGTTCACACTATAAAATCGTCCCTGGTGACATAGCAACGCATTCGGCTTGCGAATGTATCGTGCAATTGTAGACAATTGGGTTTAAAGGTTACCAGGAAGAAGGGTTCAAGCAAATCGGGATTGGGACTTCATTGTTTGAATTAGTTCACCCAGAGACAATAATTCAATATTCTTTTGATGGTCGTTACTATGGAAGAATGTCTGGGGAGAAAAAAAATAAAGGGTTAATGTTAAGAATTACTGTATTAGAAACAAGTAGCACATGAGACAGATTTCCCAAACCCCTCTCAACGATAAGCCAATGTCTTTCCACTTCTGTTTGTCACAAACGAATTGGCGCTTGACGAATTCAGATTCTGTTGGGTAAAAGATAGTAAATTGTGCTTCGGTTGGGTAGGAAAAGCGCAAGATATTAAACACAACGCTGCAGCAACAGCAGCCAGATGATGTCCAAGTTGTGAGCATCTTCGTTTACTAAGGTCCACGGTGTTCACTTTGCTCAGTTGACACATTTGATTGGCTTCTCAACGTAGATAGCTTCTTTTGCAGTTCCAGATTTGACATCCGTTCAACTTCCAAAGCTCGCTCAAGCTTAAAATTACACCAAAATTACGAGTTCATGTCATCATTGAAACACTCTACTATTGTAAAACTGGGAGCAATGGCGGTGGAGTCTAAAACAAGTAAAGAACATCAGTCAAATATGCTGAAAGGGAAAAGACAGTACCTTGGCTGCTCGATTACTCCATTCCCCCAAAATAGCTCTCAGTCTTTCATTCTCTTCCACGTACTGTTCCAGTATTCACCATTGAGACCCAGCATAGCTCAGATTATTACACAGATGCAAAACAGAATATATTTTCTTTGCTTAAGCATGTGGGTAAACCAGTAAAACAAGTTGCTGAGACACCCATCATAACCAATTATACTGCAAGAATGATCTAAGCATTACCTTCTCTTGGAAAAGAATATATGCCGAGAATACAGACAATGCAAAAATAAGTCTTAAAGGAGGAAAGGACCAAATAACATTCATGAGGCAAAAGCTTGTTAACAACTGAATGTAAGGTTTGATCAAAGAAATTTTCATTGCAGCAAGACCGGACAATGACTTAATCTACTGGTCAGCAGGAGGAAAAAGTTGATTGGAGAGTCTCAACAAGGATCTACCCTCATTATACCCTCAAAAGTGTTGGAATTTTGTTCTTATTAGTGAGCAATTGACTTTAATCAGGATATACAGATTCTATTAGCAATAATGACAGATATAGATTTAAAAAAGGGAAAAAAAAAAAAAAAGAGCCGCTAAGCTTAATCGAAGGGATTTACCTGGTTGTTTGTAGCACACACTTTCTGGACTTCAGAGTCTCGCTCAGCTATCAAAGATCGAGCAAGCCTTAGCTCAGATTGCAGTTGATTCATCTATGCCAAAAATACCAGTCCCATGATCCATGTGGGTTTGTAATGATCATCATTTGAAAATTATAAATGCAAAGGAGACTTCAATGGCAGTATTTATGCTGTCCAATTACACTGCTGCAGAAAAGGAGGATGATATCAGGTTGTCCAGGGACAGCTGACAACACCTGCATCAGGGTTTCCTCTACTTGACCTAGGTAAAACCAATTAGGGCTGTAAATGGGCAAATCACACCAGCATACCTCAAGTTTGTCGTGGCCAGAGATTCAGACAAAGTGGTGCATACACAAAGTCTCACAGTGGAGGCATGGAAGAGGCACAGTTCAAGAAGAGTTTAGAAAATCATGAGATGGAGTATAAAAGAGTTAGTGCATATGTTTTGTCCATGACATAAAGTGCCCAATATACTTCAAGTTGATCAGGAGATGACATAAATGGTGTTTTTGATTACATATGCCATTAAGAACTAAAGCATGAGCATTACCTCGGCAGTAACTGTCCGTAATTCCTGTTCACGAGCTGCCAACATATGGGCAAGATCAACCTGGAATATTGGACACTAAGTATTACTTGACCATTTGTGCATAATCCAGTTTTAGCAAAGAAACATTCAGGCTCGAAATAGAGACAAGATTTGTAAGAGAATAAGCTGCTATCTACAGACTGAAAAACCAAATGTAATCATCATGCTAGGTGAGCTTTAAAGCAAATGAAGCCACAAAAACAGTAGCTCTAAGTTCAGAAATGCAGTTACTGCTATCCAAATATCATCTAGTTACTACGTGATACAACATTGTTCTACATGCTAAAGAAGTTCAACCAAGGAAGGAATCACCTGAGGTGTGCTTCCATCACTGGACCTTTCATACTTGCTTAATGACTCTTGCAACCGAAGAACCTATATGAAGAAACGTGGATGGATTTTACTAATCAGACAAGGAAAAACAATTACAATGGTGTCCATACGAAGCAATTAATCCTATTAGGGTACATCGTTGCTCATGTGCTGCAGTGACCTAATAAACAGGATTTAGTCAGAAGAACAGCTTCAATCTCGATGTGCAGCAAGAAAAGACCAGCTACATACCTCCTCACTCAAAAAATGAAGGTTTTCACGCTGATATTGCAGCAAAGCCATTTGCTGATCAGATAGTCGACCTCCATCATGATACCTATATCAGAAACAATCCTTCACAGAGATCCCATATTGCTTTGTGTGTAACACAACCAAGTAATGGATATGCAGAGCTTTTTGAGTTTCTTACATGTAAAAACCATGAGTAATTCTAGCAGCATATAAAAACTGCTATAATGGCCACAGTGGGGGCATAAAATAAATTTGAAAGAAAAAAAAAGGCCCCAAAGATGCATACAGAGGTATTAAAACTTCCAAGTGAACCATCTTTTCCAACACAAACCACAAACTTCTGTCTCAAATTATAGAAACAATTATCTGAAAAGAAGAAAAAGATGCAAATACCTTAGACCCTCTAAAGGACTTGATTGTTGAAGTGGGGAATATAGTGACTTCAAAATATCAGGTTCAGAATTTAATGAATTGTACCGATTCAAATAGCCTGCATACACCAGAAATGTTGGAGACAATATGAAGGACAGAATTGTTACAAACATCACAAAACATTGAATTCAACATTGGTAAGAATCCTAAAGAGTAAAAAGTTTCAGATACTTATACTAGCTCACCAATGTAGATGCTCATACAGGATACAGCACATATGGCTTCTGTCAACATGATAATTCTGCAATTATATTGGATGATCCTAGAAAATGTTAGAATTTGCACAGTTTGAAGCAATTTATGTAGCAGCAACCTGGATGTCAATATTTACACATCCTTCAAACAAAATGACAAGATGCGAAGCATAATCAATAAGCACAATAGGATTACGAAATTGCCCTATGTCATGACAGCATTGGAACATATCTTCATAAGAAAATAATTGAGATGCTCAAAATATCTCTACCTCAGCAAGGCAGAGACTGAAAGAATTTCAATTTTGTGTCTCCATACCATGACAAGCAGCATTGCAGCAGCTCCTAGAAGGCATCTGACTATCAGTTGCAGTAATGACAATTTTGAGCATTTCAAAATACAAGTACAAAATTTTGTACACACAAATATTGAAAGCCTTATTTGGCAAAGTAATGAATCCTACTTCTACACGTCATCATTTTTAAACAATTGAACTTTTAAATAACTGGAAGAATGCAGCAGAAGGCGAGGTTAGAGCTTAACACAAGATTCAGACCACAGTTCACATACATAATTAATGTCTAAGAGAAGAAAAAGGAAAAATCTTCAAAATCTGCACTTACCATATGCAGTAATGGCAAATGGTAAGCGAACAATATGCTTCAACTTCTGGCTGAAACTATAATAGCCCTACAAAACAAATAATATCAGGTTTGAAAAAAGTTGTTGATGCAATTGTTCATGCAACTACAGTATTTAGATGCCAACAACATATAAAAAAAAAAAAGTAAAAAAAGATATAGATATCTAAGGAACTAAGCAGCCATTTCATATATTCCCCGCTCCATATATGGAGAACCACTTTTGCAAATTCATTTGCTTCTATGATACAAAAGGTGGCAATACCAACTAGTGCAAACAGTTTATATAAGGAAAAGGCATAGCTGGATTAAATACAGAAACCCTAATCAAAATTTTCCAGGCTCTTAACAATGATCACCTGTAATCGTATCTTCTGGACTTGAGAAACGAAGTATTGCTGGAAGATACCTGAAAGAGTGAGCAAAAAACCTTTTACAACAGCAGCACTTCCATTCCCTAAGCATAGATTTGCCTATAGACAATGAAGCCAGACTGGTGATCAAAATGAGAAGTGAAATATGCAAGTCTTAAGTAGAGCATTTTTTTTATTCAAATGATATAACTAAATATTGCAGTAGGAGACCACCAGACGACTGGAATACGATTGCATATGCAACACGCCAGTTGAACACACAATTTGGAAAATGGTAGATGATTGTGAAGAAATGATAATAGGAATAGGGGATGGAGCTCAATTGTGTGGCAATGACATTAGGAGTGAAGAATGGAGCTGCTAAAAGCGTGAATTTGATATTCCTATTGGAGTTCAATCTTGGAAATTTCACTCCCACTATCAATGTATCAATTGCAGAGCTTCCTTTGAAGCAGAACAACATATCACTAGCCCTCTCTCTCTCTCTCTCTCTCTCTCTCTCTCTCTATGTCTCTGTGCCCAACCCAAGAAGTACATTTTATTCTCTTACTCTCATTTAAAACTTTAGACACCCCTAAATGAGTTTGGAATGGTTTAAGTTAAAGGGACCTCAGTTAGTCAACCATCCATTACCAGGACTCTGTATCCCAAATAAGAGACACCAAGTCAAGGTTGCCAGGATCACGCCCAATCACATTATAGATGCGGAAAATGATGCCGTGTATTTTGGATTGCAAAGCCAAGGGAATGTCAAAAGGCATCTTGTTATTGGGGAAGGATGAGGAGACAGACAGACAGACAGACCTGTGAGCATTAGAAGAAGAACGTGGCAACTGCAAAGCAATGAGGGGACCAGATCGTCAATGTGTCGAAAAATAAGAGGAGATGCAGCTGCCAAAACCGCATAACCTGCCTACATTCAAACAACATTAAAACAAATAAAAGAAATAAACAAACGAACCCTTCTTCCCGGGGCCCCCCCCCCCCCAAAAAAAAAAAAAACACATCTCCGTGTTTGTGTCTGTGTGTCTCTGCGGCCGTGTAAAACACTTGCCAGTAGAACGCAGTAGGCAATGGCGCCAACAATGGCTCTCCTGGATTTCCGGTGACCGAATAAAGGAGCCTCCTGCAGTATATCCAGGAACCTGCCCACAAATTTTGTGTTTTTTTTATGTTTCTTTTAAAAAAAGTTAATAATAATCATTATTATTAATGTTAAAATCTTAAGACCAGATTTACAGCGGATGCTGATGGGGGGGGGAGAGGAGAATTGTAAGCAAGCATTTTTTCGAGAAACACGATCGGGCAAACTTACATAGCGTTATCCTCGGGAGATGCGGAGGACGAATTGCCGTGTCTCTCCGTCCACATGTTCTTTCTTACGAGCTTTTTCGGGCTTCTCTTTTTGGATGCCTGACAGCAATTAATTTTAGGTCTCTCGCTTCTCCTCTCTCTCTCTCTCTCTCTCCCTCTGTGTGTGTCTCAAGCGTTATTCTGCTTGCTACTGCGATCTCTGTGTGCCGTTTAAGGTTGATGACGAAAGATGGACTTGCGATCACAGCAGCTGTCGTGTTTCTTCGATTGTTGGTGACGGTTGGACTGGACTAGCAGACAAGTGCCATTACTGGGCTCGATCTCTCTCTCTCTCTCTCTCTCTCTCTATATATATATATATATATATATATATATATATATTGGTCGGCCCAGATACTACTCCCTTACTAATTATAAAGAATACGTATATACTCGATTTTATTTTATTTTATTTAGTTTCGAGTTTTATTTTCTTAAAAAAATAAAATTAAAAGAAATTTATTTTATTGTGTAATTTATAAATTTTTGATATTTTTTAAAAAATTTAATTTATTACTTAATTTATGATCAATGTTTTTTTTTTATTTTAATTTTTATGGACAACGAAATTTGGAACCAAGAGAGCATAACGTTTGGTGGTGTCTTTTTGTTTTTAAGGTTCAAAGCCCAGACCAATTGTGATAGACAAGTTTGGGCCTTCGCCTGTCTGAGGCAGATCATTTTCTATTATCAAATAGCTCCCCTTTTATTTATTTATTTATTTATTTATTATTATTATTATTATTTTCTGACAATCTATCATCTGGTAGCTAAAATCTTATAATAAAACCTCCTTTTCATTTATCTTCTGGTAAGGGTAAGCCGACGGCCCAGCCGCAACTCCAAAATCTTCCGAAAACCCCAAACGGAGCTCCGAGTTTCTGCAATATTTCATCCCGTGAACGGCCGCTTTTCGGTTTCGCATTTCACCGCTCGAATCCATTCATGCCTCATAAGCGTACCTGAATTACCTGTTGGGTCAATTAGCATCTCTGGGGCTGGCTCTCGCTATTGGAACTTTTTGCTCGCTGTCTCCATAAAAGAGCAGGCATTTTGACTGAAATCCCACTAATTGGCACCACCGAATAGAACTTCTGGTTTACCTCCAGGAAACATCGGTTGTCATAGAGTTTGCCAGATGGGGTAGGATTGCAGATGACCCTCCGATCATTCGCTATCCGGTCATCCAGTGTTCGAGCCTCGAGGATTTCCACTCCCCATTTTCACGCTCTTGCACGCGGAGGGTCTCGGCCTGTTTCTGAAAGAGAGGTCGCACAAAAGCCCGAATCTTGGTTTGTTAAAGTTGTGTCTTCCCTTTTTGTTTATTCGCATTGTAAGAGCAGTTTCTTGCATTATTTACGTGGAAAGTTGACACCTTTAATTGCATTTGAAGTGATTAAGCAATTTAATAACCCGAAATTGGGTTTGAAGTTCCTGGAATTCAGTAGGTTGAATTTGAGTCTCAGACATTCATTTTGGACTTATAATTTGCTTCTAAGGTCTTTATGCCAAATGGGTCTCCATGATTTGGCCAACGTGGCGTTTGACTACATGAGGAGCGATGGACATTTGCCTGATGGTATGCTCTTGGGGTTTTTGGTGACTTCGTTTGCACAAGCACATAAGATTGAAACTGCCAAGAAACTGCTTGCTGAGGTTCAGGATAAGGAGGTCCGGATTACATCGTATGTGTGTAATGACCTGTTGAATATATTGGTTAAACAGAATCAAGTACAAGAGGCCGCATGGTTGTTCAAAGTTTATTTGGCATCACAATCTTGTCTTGATACTTGTACATTTAATATTCTTATTCGAGGCCTTTTAAGAATAGGGGAGATTGACAAGGGTTTTGAATTGTTCAGTGAAATGGAGAGTTTTGGTTGTCTGCCTGATGTTGTAACATATAATACACTTATAAATGGATTGTGTAGGGTTAATGATGTCAACAGAGGGTATTTATTATTGAAGGAAGCTCAGTGTAGAAATGATTGTTCACCCAACGTTGTGACTTATACATCTGTCATATCAGGATTTTGCAAGTCAGGTAAGATGAAAGAGGCTTTGGTTCTTTTTGAGGAGATGATTATGTCTGGGATTAGCCCTAATATAATCACTTTTAATGTCCTTATTGATGGCTTTGGCAAGATTGGTGACATGGTTGGAGCAGAGGCTATGTATGAAAAGATGGTTTCACTAAGTTGCCGACCTGATGTAGCTACCTTCACTTCCTTGATTGATGGTTACTGTCGAGCTGGACAGCTGAACCATGGTTTAAAGCTTTGGGATGTGATGAAAGGAAGAAAGATATCTCCCAATGTTTATACTTATGCCATCCTTATTAATGCTCTCTGCAAGGAGAATAGATTGCACGAGGCTTGCGATTTTTTGAGGCAATTGAAGTATAGTGATGTCATTCCAAAACCATTTATGTATAATCCAGTGATTGATGGGTTTTGCAAGGCTGGCAATGTGGATGAGGCGAATATGATACTGGCAGAGATGGAGGAGAAGAGATGCAAACCTGATAAATTGACATTTACGATTCTTATCATTGGGCATTGCATGAAAGGGAGAATGACTGAAGCTGTTAGTATTTTCAACAAGATGTTGTCAATTGGTTGTACTCCAGATAGCATCACTATAAGGTCTTTAGTATCTTGCCTTTTGAAGGGTGGGATGCCTCGTGAAGCCTATCGTATTGTCCAAATGACATCAGTGGACCTTAAATTCTTGTCATCTTGTGGAAAAATTATTCCATTGAAGGTGAATATGGAATTTCCAGTGGCTGCTTGAAAGAAGATTTGCCATGTAATTTCAATCAGGTTGTTGGACCTGTTGGCTGAACAAGGTCCTCTTCTCATGCATCTCCAACTTTTAGTGCAAATCAGATTATATTGAGCATATCAAGCAATGCAGCTGTTGTAATCCTTCACCTTTCTTTTTAATGATCTTCAGATTTGCTTTCCTAGTCTTGACTTGAGTCTTGCTTCCTCAAAAAATTTCTAATACTACTTTTTTGGTTTTTACAGTAAGGGTATCCTTGAGAGATCTGGTGCCTCCCTGAGTGATCTTAAGGGTCCATTCTCTTCTCTCATATTGCCCGGTGCTCTCAGGATTTTACTCTTAAAGTGCTCCTAGCAAATTCTGTACAAATCTTTGATACGATGAAGCAGCAGATAAAGAATGAAGTGTGAAATGAGAGTCTGTCCATGCAATGAATCTAAATGACTGATTACCATACACGTGTGGTAAGTTACAAGAATCTATAATTCTGGTTCGGGAAACTCGTTGCAGGGAGAGCCTATCTTTCGTTCAGTGGCAATTAAGTCCCAATAAATTTTTGGATTGGCTCGGTCTCAAGTATTGTGGAGAATTTTCAAATTATTAGGTCTCACTTGAGATGGGTTTTGGCCTTTTCTGCAGAGAAAAAGTGTGAAAAGTCGCGGCAAGATGCGATGGTAATCTTATTATATATATGCCCATTGATTCAATTGGGCACAATTCGTGCTTAGGATTTACAAGAGGTCTACTACATTACAATAGTAATCTATGGATGATTATGGCACAACCTTTCCAATTACAACTAGCCTTGAACAACAGTGAGATGCACGAGCTACACACGGGAGCCCAATACTTATCCACAATCAAACTAAGCAACAGTGGGATACGAAGAACAGGTTGCAACACCTGCAATGAAATCATCAGACTCAGGGTAAGCAATTTAAACTCAGAAGTAATGTTCTAGTCTAAACTAAATTGTATGCACAACAAATAATGATGAATCTTTGATTGGATGTCATGTCGAAGATAACATTTTCAGATATGAGTAACCATATAACATACAGAGAAGTAAGGCATCTTCCATCCAAGTGGAATGTATCTGCGTTGCATAGTTTATCCAGAGTTGAATGGGAACTCCACCACGCATGTTTATCCTCATCTCCATCTTAAAGTAGCCATTGTCACCCCAGCTTTCTCCTCAAGAGTACTTAATGAGCCAGTATGGGACATCTTCAACTCCACACCCGAGTGCAAGAACAGCATGGTTCGCATCCTGCAACAAGACTTGGTAAAGGTGGGGTGGGGGGACTTCTGCTCGTACATTAACATATTATGAATTCATGTTCACAGGGAATAACCAAGTAGCCTAAAACATTATTGGCAAGCGCGCACAGTGTGACACCATTAAATATTATTAGCATGCACTTGCCATGAACACCAAAATAAATCTGGCTATGACAACGAAGATTACTCTTGAACAGAAACCGTATCTGGCCCCTTAAAATTCTGAAAATAGTTCCATCTTAATGAAATATCAATCTTACATCATCTCACCGTTGAAGTTTTTCCACAAGTGTCAGTGGTGTAAACTCTACTCCCGTAAAATCGGAAACCATTCACTACCTCGAATGCCACACTAAAAGAACGAAGCAGGACGACTGCGTGCTTTAATTTATCTTCAGCGCCCTGTACATGAATGTGAATGTTTATGCAATCCGACAATACAGTGAGTATCACAGAAGTATACAAGCGAGTAGAGCAGTACAAGGCAGGAAGCCAACCAAGCTCGCCTATGCCCAAGCTCATGTAGGTGGCAAATTCATCAAGCTCACTCGGTATTGAGATAGCCCATTTCAACCATAATGAGCAAGAATTTCCTTCGCACTACTAAGCTGAAATAGAGTACCGAAAGGTTATTTATGCATGCAACCAACCAGGAGGAATTGCAAATGCCATTTTTCGCAGTATAAGGATATATGCTTCCTTAGTTTCAAGATCGCCACGGTATTTGATGTATTCAAAGACTTGAGATGGCGATTAAGCTCTGCAACCAAAGTTGTTAAAAGGCTCCAGCACAGTCCACAAGCTGCTGCTCAGACACAGATATTCCCATTCAAAAAGCCTGATGGTAAGCTACCTCGAGAGCACCAGTGGCGCTGTGGCCGCAAATAGTTGGAAGGTTTAAAGTAACGCACAGCATAAATAAGCAGAATATCTCACTGGATTATTGCATTTTCATTTTCTTTTCTTTTTTTTTTTTTTGAAGCAAACCTGAAAGTCCAGCAAGATCCACACATGCCTCGATTCTTAGCAGACTATGCCTTCTTCCCTCTAGTCTATATATACCCACAACAAGAGAACACTGACATCTGTCCATGTTTTAAAATTAAGGAAAATCGCAATTATGCCCATCCATTGCCAAAGCAAGATTGTGGTTCTACATAAAGAACCGTGTCCTAATTTTCGAAAGTATTGTGTTCAGTATCGGACATCAAGATGGGTAATGAAAAGGCTGGTTGGGGTTGTTCGAACATAATGACGAGGATTGCACAAGTCAGATGGATAGCTCATCGAAGACTGAAGTGGAATACATACTGTTTCAGGACGGACAACGTCAGTGAGTCCGTGATTGCCATTCACGGTGGCAGAGCAGTTTTGAGCAGCTCCCAGGGTGTGCTCTCGGAACTCTCGTCATATCCAATCAGCAAATTCTACGCGGTTCTGCCAACCAAGTCAACAAACATCTACTTTTTGGGGGAGGGGAAAAGATGGACAAGGCCAAATGGATTGGAGGGAGCTTGGAGGAATAAAATAATAGTAGTTGCTATGTTCATATTTTTTTAACATAATTTATTTATTATTTTATATCATATAAATTTATTTTTTATTTTAAATATTAAAAAAAAATCAAAATCAAAATCTCTTAAAATAATAGTAAAAGAATATAGAGGAAACGGTACTTTTAGAATATGTGCATCACAAATTGACGCTAATTTTAGAATGCGTACAAAATTAGCCCAATCCGCCCGGTTTACAGCAAGCGTTTCGAGTGGCAAATGGGTAGCGCAGAAGAGGTCGGCTTTGGGAGAGGGGGGGGGGAGCCCAATACATTGCAAGAAGAATCCAACTAGGTCCATAAATCCTGACAAAAATGTAACATAGCTAACAGAGTTTGAAGTGTGGCTGAAGTTGACCAAAATAAATAAATAAATAAATAAATAAAGTCTCGAGTGAACTCGTTGACATTGCTTCTCTTTACTTTTGTCCTCCTGTTTTTCGAAGGAAAACTGAACTCGGGGCCACTTCACGCAGTCGTTCAATTCCTTCTCTGTTCGTTATTTTATCATGTTGCGGAGAAGTTGTGCGGGAGTGTAAACCCGTGACCAATTCTGCCTTCCGTGAATACGTCAACGGCGATAGATGCTCTGGAGATGGAAATTGTCCTTCAAATGTTGTTTGACTTAAGATACGCGTATTTTGAAAAAAAAAAAACAAAAAAGGATTCGTGTTGTTCACGGACAGAGTTTCCTTAATTAAAAAAAAATGATGGTAAATAAAATAAAACTATTAATTTATGTAACTTATATATATATATATATATATATATATATATTTGTCTCTGAAAAATGACCAAGGTCTTCTCGGGCTAATAATACCCCGATGCAAACTTCGAGATTTTTTTTTTTTTTGTTTAATTGAACTCAAAGAGAGAATTTTAATTCAAAATGAGGTCTAAAGTTCAAATTTCGATTCTCTCTTTTTTTCTCTCCATTTTGTCTCAAATTTTTTTAAAAAATGAAAAATTATCGGAAATGTGATTTATCATTTCCATTCCATTGCTCAGTTTACAATACAACGGGCCCTAATTCATTACGTCGTGCATTCACAAACACGCAGACACGCCCGGTACGTTTACATTTTGTTCAAAAGTCAGTCAGGCATATATATATATATATATTTTTTCAGAGAAACTCGGCAAATACGAGAAGACTTTCGAGTTTTGACCCATAAAAAAAAAATATATAATAATTATAATAAAATAAAAAAAGTCTTTGGTGTATATATTTGGTCTCCTCCCTTTTGTGTAACGCGCTTAGGTATAATCTTCTTATTGTACACACCCATTTACTCGGCCAACAGTTTAGTTAATTTGGGGAATTGTCCACGCCCATAAACAAATAACAAAGTCCGCTGACATCAATCGAGATCATCCCCTGACATTTTTTTGGGGTTCTAGAAGCTCGTCCATAATTTATGTTGGTGTGATACGAGTCTTTAGTGGTTGACCTGAAGATAATAATGAACAATAATACTATTACATATCACGAGTGACATTTTATGTCAAATTAGCTGCTGCGATCGCAAGTCGTGAGTATTGGTATCAGTAGGTTTGCAATTTGCTGGCTACATCCTACGAAACAGGCGTAACCAAGAAAATTGTGGTATAAAGCAAGTGTGTGATGGTGGGGAGAAAAATGCATTGTCACGACAGATATCGGAATCCAGTTGCTCCACATAAAAGAGAAAAAGAAGAAAGAAATTTAAAAAAAAAAAAAAAAAGTTATACCCCATCTGAACCGCGCTGAGACTTTTCTTGTTCAAAATCTAACAAAATTCGATCGATTTCTTTCTCAATTAGCAACTATTAGCTAATCCCTTGAAAAGCTTGGAGGCGTCAATTCTAAATAATGCTAAGCATCCTTCTGCAGCACGCATTTACATGGTCAAATAATTTTAGCATGCGGTGGTTTCAAAGGTGTGTATACGTTTGGTGGTTCGGCGAGGTTCCATGGTGGGCGGGTGGAAGGCAGTTGTAGTTTGTTTGAATTGTTCATCCTGATTTCTTGACCACGAGAGACCAACAATATAGCAATGGGCAGCTAAACATTAGGCAGTCGAGGAAAAAACAAACAACAGAAAAAGAAAGAAGAAGAGTTTGGCAAACTGATATTGCCCTATTGGGACAAACACGCACAAGGCGACACAATCAACGGAAAACAAACAACCAACTGGAGAACAGAGTTGCCATTTTTGTCATGAGTCCTCGCCGAACCAAAATTTCACACTTACAACTTCCATTAGCTATGGTTTCTAGGCACGCCTCAAAATGTTAAGCTTCCTTCTTGGACCAGAAAGAAATGTTAGGCTTCCCCACTAAGCTCACACTTTATTAACATGGCATCATTACTATTAGAGATATGATTAATTACAGGTAGTTCATTATACTCTGCCGACTTGGGGCCTGGTAGACTTAGCCTTTAGCTTCGATTAGACTACCCTTTTTTCTTTTTTCTCCCCCTTTTGAGGAGATATATATATTTTTAAGAGAAACATATAATTATATTAGATAAACATTTTCCTAAAAAACAATTAAGCGGTATTCAATGTTTTTTGAAGGTACCCAGGGAAAATGTTTGGTACTAATTAGCAACTGATAGACAAGCTCATCTAGCTGCTGACATCCTAAACTCTCGAGGTTCTTTGGTTTTTGTTTTGCAATATGGGCACGCTGGTCCAAACAATTTGAAAGTGCTCTTGGACCAGTACAGATCACGTGCCGTTGAAACAAATCCTACCTGTAGATTTTGTGGACGTTGATAGACTTCCGTCCGGAGAGGGCCCTGCATGGGTCGGTCAAGGAGGCACACGCCGAGATGGAGCCACAAAAGAATGCTAATTGCAAAACGTGGAGAGGATTTTGGCATCGGTTGGAAGATAGTCAAGAGACCACATCATTGCCAATAACCAGAATTCACTCTTCTCCTTTTTTTAATTCATAAAACAAAAAGCCTAAGTTCGAGTCTTGGGGCACGTGGACGCACAAAGAAAGATTTGTACTCGTTATGCTTTTTGAGGGTGAAAGGCGTGAATTTAAATTTTTCATACATGGGATAATTTAATTAAATTTCACCAATGAGCAGTGCTACATGTTATTAGCATAGTTTCAAAAATCAAACCGGATGAACGATCAGATCAAAAAATCGATGCCCTGATCATAGTTCGGTCTAATTTGCTAAGAAATCGAATGAGATTAAAATAAAAACCAAAAAGCCCTTCGACTAGGTTGACTTGAATGACACAACCGTATGACCGGACCGATGGATGGGGCGATTTTGGCTAAAAAATTTATTCCTAGTTTTTTTTTATAAAAAAAAAATTGTTTACAATTACATTGTTTTATTAATAATACTCATATATATTTACTTAAATTTTATTTATATAATATAATTTTTTTATAAAAAAAATTGACTCATCAATCTAACCATTAGCCTGACTCCGACGGTTGGACCAAAGACTCACTGAACCAGTCCGTCAATTTTAAGAAACTATGGTTATTAGTAATGATACTTAAAAATGGTCACCATTACCGAGAGTGGATACTTGATCAGAAAGCTATGGACCTGATGGCTGTTCTACGGTGTTCAGTTTCCACCCTTCAACCAATTGAATTCCAGGCGGGAAGGATCGATCAAGAGAACGACCCACGCTGACGCAGTTGATAACTTGATACACCTTTGCACTGCGCTTTACCTTTTGGAAAATAACGCCGTTGGCATTGGTTGCGTAAGGACAACCTCAAATGGAAGTTTGGCTTGGAACCCCACTTACCTACCCCCCCCCCATTTTCGGACAAAATTACCCCTCGGATTGTTCGACCCCGAATTGCGCATTTGTTTGTTTTCTTAATCCTGGCACAATGCGCACATGAAAGCTGGCTTCTTCCGGATTCAGAACTCCGCACAGCTTGGACAATTGAGGATTCCAATCAAGTTCGAGGCGCACATAGATTTAGGCGTCCAGTGTTCGCCTGATCAGGCAACTGGATTAGTGGGTGGAATGTCCAGAGTGGGAGAGCAGAAACAAAGCTATCTGAACGTGTCCGTCAACGACCCTCCCATGGATCCACATTTGTTATTCTTTCTTTTTTATTTTTATTTTTCAATTTTGTATATATTTATTTAAAGGTCAACTGAATGGGAGATTCATGACCGTCCGATCCACAAAGATTAAGACAAGTCCGCGGACCACGCGGCTGCGATCGGATTCTTTATCTTGGAATCATTGACCGACGGGAGGGTTTGTTTTAATATTTGGAGATGTATATATATATATATATATGCCTTCTGGAAGCTATGCAAAATTATATGGCAAGTAGACCTACCTACTCGTTGTGAGGTCTAATAGAACGGACTGGTTTGAATTGGCAAACGCATTTGGCAAAGTCGATTTAATTTGCTGGTGATTGTGGCCTTGACGTGACGGTTTACCTGTCTAAACGAAATAAACATGGATTAACAAAACGTTTATTTTTTTTTTGTGTGTGTTTAATGTGAAAACACTTGGAAGTGTGATGGGTTACGAATTAAACATCGAAAATCCTCATCCTTTTTGTTTTTAATATGCTAAAAAGAGAAAGAATAGGTAAAAGTAAAAGTCGGGGAGGGTACGCCTGCATTTTCTCTCGCGCCAACTAGGTGGGCCCTATGGCTCATCAATCAAACGACACACACCCAAATCATTTTCATATGCAAATAATACCATAAGGTCGAATGATTGCTTTGCTGTACACATCATATGACACGACGAGCGGTTAGGAAAAATAAATAAATAAATAAAAGGGTGCGTGTGTGTGATAGGAAAGTGAGTTGCAAACGTTTTTCTCCGTGTCCGCGTTTGCAGGGCTGTTGGCCGCGATTTGAAAAACGAGGTCCATTTTTTTCTCCTCTATATATTAATGGACCTCAATTCGCAAAGGTGCAAACACACCAGCCGTCTCAATTCTCCCACCAAGCTCCTCTTAGATTCACGTGATTGTGTAGTTTCTTCCTGGATCCAAGAAAGGGAAGTTAGAGACAAAGCCTTGAAGATTCATAGTAATCGGTAGTTAAGAATGACAGTCCAAAAGGTGATTACATGGAAATCTATTGCTGCAAGTTTTTGCTTCAAGTCCCATGCTGAGGAGCCTAAACCCAAGAAGAAGATTGCTAAACTGACATCATTCCAAAGGATTTCTGTCTCTGATTTGAGCAACCCCAGTTCACTGTCGGGGGATCTATCTATATCTCTAGCCGGATCAAACCTTCACGTGTTTACGCTTGCGGAGCTGAAGGTGATCACTCAGAACTTCTCGTCGAGCAGCGTTCTTGGCGAAGGAGGGTTTGGACGGGTGCATAAGGGGTTCATTGATGACAAGCTTAGACCTGGTCTGAAGGCTCAGCCCGTGGCTGTCAAGCTTCTGGACTTGGATGGCTTGCAAGGTCATAGGGAGTGGTTGGTGAGTTACCCTACAGGCAGTTTTAGTTGAATATTCTACTTTTGAGTTCTTTGTCGATTTAATTTGCGTTCTTATATTCTTCTTGTTAACAGACGGAAGTTATCTTTCTTGGGCAATTGAGGCACCCACATCTTGTGAAGCTGATTGGCTACTGTTGTGAAGAGGAGCATAGGCTGCTAGTCTATGAATATATGCCTCGAGGCAGCCTGGAGAATCAGTTGTTTAGAAGTATGTTACTCTTCACCAATCAAGTCTAATATGCATGAATCATAAGGCCTCCATTTTAAATCTTATGCTGTTGAAAAATTTCAGAGCTAATTGGGTCATCTGGCTTTGTCTGGACTTTTATAGGATACTCAGCATCACTTCCGTGGTCAACAAGAATGAAAATTGCTCTTGGAGCTGCAAAGGGCTTAGCTTTTTTGCATGAGTCAGAAAAACCCGTGATCTACAGAGATTTCAAGGCGTCAAATATCCTGTTAGGCTCGGTAGGGCATCTTTAATTTGGTTTTCTCGCTTAGCCCAATTGATCAGTACTTTCCATGAACTATCGTGTTACAGAACGTTTCCTATTTAACTAAAAAGTATTGCTTTTGTTTATCTTCTGTACAGGATCACACAGCAAAACTTTCAGATTTTGGTTTAGCAAAAGATGGCCCCGAAGGATCTGAGACACATGTTTCCACCCGGGTTATGGGAACACATGGCTATGCTGCTCCGGAATACATCATGACAGGTAATAAACTTAGTGACTATAGATTTATTTAACCTATAGATCATAGTTGTTACGATGGATTGATATATAATTAATTGTGCTTAAAGTTTAACGTAAATGTGGTCGTTTTCAGGTCATTTGACATCAATGAGCGACGTGTACAGTTTTGGAGTAGTACTCTTAGAGCTTCTTACAGGAAGAAGGTCTGTAGACAAGAGCCGACCTCCAAGAGAACAGAACCTGGCAGAATGGGCCAGACCCATTTTGAACGATCCCCGGAAACTTGGCCGGATAATAGACCCAAAGCTTGAAGGGCAATACTCAGAAACGGGTGCCAGAAAGGCAGCTGCACTTGCCTATCAATGCCTAAGCCTCAGACCAAAGCACAGACCGACCATGAACATTGTTGTCAAGACCCTGGAACCTCTCAAGGATTTTGATGACTTTTCTGTTGGAACTTTCGTCTACATAGCTCCAACTGAATGTGACGGCCACGAATCAGCTGTTAAGGAATGTGATGCCAAAAAGGATTCCAAGAAAGGAAATGGCCAACAACATCACAAGAAGCACAAACTCCATCAAAGCTACCATAGACACCAATTAAGCTCTCCAAGGTCCCCGACCATTCACTCGGAAACTGCTTTGCGCAAAATTCACCGAAACGGGTTGCATTCCCCCTTGCACCCAAGAGCCAAGTGAGCATATGGAGACTCGTGAAAAATCATCCAATGTAAATCATCATAGGTCATACTGTAAATACTTCTTTCTTTGTTTTCGTTGCTTGGGGCTTTCTTGAATTTTGCACATTTTTGGTTCCAAATTCCAATTAAGGTCGAAATGTAAGGCTTCGTCCTTTCAAACAAAGTTTGACTTTTTTTTTTTTTTATTGGTAAGTGTCATTTGATTATGGGATACAGCAGGAATGCAAATTTTTCAACCATTTGAATTTTTTCTCTCTTACTTGTAGCATGGTTTTCGAAACCTTTCAAATACAGCTCAGCTACTCTGAAATGAAATGAACAGCGCGGATTGATTCCCGGCCCCACTAGCTTCTTCTTCTAATTAATTATTATAAAATCTGTTTGCATGGAGCAGCCTAGAATGGTTCGGGTGAAATGCCACTACTTTCGCCAATATACACCAAATCCGTATTGTATGTTTCTGGCATTGTATCCAAACGTTCATTAATCCTGGTAGTTGCTTCTTCGGATACTCACGTTGAAGTTGGGGACAGCCGGGGAAAATTGTGAACTGGCAAGGAAGGGCCATTGGGTGCATAACGCTTGCAATAGAGCCGGGCCTGGTGTGCCTAAAAGGGAAGGTGAGTGGATCGGGCCCAATCTAGGGTCAAGATTAATTCCAAACCGAAAGTTCCAAGGCTCGGATCTAGTTGGCCCGCATTTTATATGCCAGGCAAAGTACATTTATAAATGTCTTGTTTATTGGGTGAAAAATTAGCACCCGGAAATCCAAGCCCAACTCCGAATTTTGGCAGGTCCTTTTTCATTTTTCATTACTTACCCGCAAATTGTTGTCCCCTCGTTAATCCAGCTAACTACAAACTTGAACAGAAAAAATGAGCACTAGTTTTGAGATATTAATCTATTCACGGTGTGGGGAACGCTTTGCTTTTGTCCTCTTGAAAGTCAGATCAGTCACAAATGAATTCATTTATTCATTCGTTTCCGTTCTCTCAAAATTTGTACAGAGATATCTTCCTCAGCAGATTAGAAAGAAACGGGAAAACACGCGACTGGCTATGATTTAAACGTGGTCTACGTCAAACGCAACTGTATCAATAGTTGCTGGAATATAAGTATGATTGCGGCAAAGCAGTTCACATTTGATAGCTATGTATTGTCCATGTATATTTCCTAGTTTTGACCTTAAGTAGTCTGCATCTGAATAAAGTATGCAAGTGAATTTGATACGGCGACCAGGAGAGCGGAAACTAGATTAATATCTCAAAACTAGTGGTTGAACCGAAACCTAAGCTCTCCCATTTGGGGCCCCGCGAATTCCTTAAACCGGGCAGAAAGTGCCTCGGCAATCCCCACGAAGCTTTATCCTATTTTCCTAAGAAACTAACGCGAAACTCGGCGAACTATATATATATATATATAGAGGGAGAGAGAGAGAGAGAGAAGAATAGAAAAGACAACCCAGGTGAAAGGACACACAAACCAGCCAACCGCATATGACTCATCGTGAAACCCCTTATGGGATCTCATGTTTGTGTCAGAACAGTATATTTCTCTTGAAAACATAAGTCCCTCCCAGAATCTACAAATTCTCTAGACTTAATATTCAGTTTGTCGGCGGCGGGATGCAGAGAGACAAAAGTGTAGACAAGCCCCTCAAGCCGCGACGTCCTCGCGGCCAACGGAAGCATAAGGACAACAGTAGCAGCAGCAGCAGCAACGGCTGGAACATGGCCATTGGTTTTGCCTATTTCATTGTCATTGTCATCATTTTAGTCTTATTGTTGTTTTTTCTGTTCTACCTCTTGAGTTTTCATAGCTGAAAGCTTCAGAGATGTACCTTCACGGATCGATTACCTTCTATGACATCTTTGAAACTTCATATATAGCCGTGGATGGAATGGAGCTCGATCCCGTGCCACTACGTCTTAGAAACCAATTAGGGGAGGAGAGCTTGAGGGTTTAGGGAGGATTAGGTTGCTACAGATGCACTGTATCATGAACAAATATTAACTTAGATAAGATGTCCAATTGCTAGCAGGTGATGATCTTCTTTTCCCATAGAGTCGAGTTACCTAATTGGTTGTGATATTTGTATTCTTCTATGGAGAATGTTTTCTTAAACTCACAGATAAAACGGGGATATGTACCTCTCTTTTATGAATACCCCTCCGAGTAATTTGCAAAGTCTCGAGGGTTTCTGGGTCTGCCTTGGGCATACATGGATAGCTGAAAACCTAAAATTTTCAAATTGCTTACGTTCTAATCACAAAATACCTAGAGGCTTAATCCATTAGAAAAATTGCAATTGAGCAGTGAGCTAAAACAAGTGAGGTATTGCACAAAAAAAAAAAAAAAAGTGAGGTAACTCTTTCCTTTCCTTAAAACTCATACTGCGACTTATTATTATTTTTTTTTAATGGATATTTATGCTCTAGATTTCAGCGAGTTGGACCAGTTTGCGGACAAAATAATCGGACAAGATGCCTATCGCTTTGATCCCCCTACTCTTGAAAGCAAGCATAAATCGTTTTCCCGGCTCTTAACCCAACTGAGTGAGGAGGGTAGCTCCATAAACTATCAGATGAAAACGCGATATGGAACGCAATCTTCTCGATTTCGTTGTCCAAGAATGAGGAAGTAGCTGCTTTCAATATCGCGTTGCCCCAGGCCATATGATGAAGAGGATGAGCTTCAAGAGAATGATTTGGGGTTCTCGCAGAGTGCAACCGTGCAGTACCGGATACGAGATAGATTTGCCCAAGAATAAGAATAAGGTTTTTTTCGAATAAGCCAATTCACTTTGGATCCTGGGGATCCACTCCTTTTCATATTCAAAGATCGGCCCTTTGTCACTGCGTTTTTCACGTCGAGAATTCTTTGCAGATGATGAGATGTCAAAGGAGCTTCTTGAGATGAGTTGAATACTTTTTACTAGATGAAGAGAATAGCAAAATGAAAATAGCACTCTTCACCGGAGGTTCCGGCTTTAAATTTGATTTTCGTTCAAGGTTCTAATCACGCGTGTATCAGTCATATATGGGAAGACTTCAAATCCATTTAGTCAGTTTAGTCGAAGGGGTCAATGTTACTTTTGCAGTGAAAATTGAGGAAGTAACCCCGGAATCCATTTCTGTCCAGCACACATGTTTGAAGAAGTAAGGGGACATTTAAGTGCAACTCAAGTCATATCTTATTCAAAATTTCCTTAAATTTGGCCGAATATTTATTAATGCTGCAGTTGAACTGGACGGCATACGGTTCATGGTCCACCGCGTGGGCTAGATATATGCGTATTCCTTCACGACTTTGAAGGGATGTTGGCTCCGTTTGAAAACCGTGCAAAAAGGGTATGTTTTGAATTGGAATGTTTCTTAATTTTAAATACTTTTGATATCATATTAAGAAATTTTTTAATTTAAAAACTCATATTATACGTGACATATTAAACACTAACAGTAACATATAACAATGTGGTTATCAAAGATGAAGATGTAAGCACAAGTTGTTCACGTAAAACGGAGATAAATAATTGACGCACCGTTCCCAATTTTACCTGCCCTCCGCTTGTGCGAAATAGCCCCGTGCCTTCGGAGCCTGTCAATCTGCTTCACAGATTACGGTTCAGATAGGAGAGTCCCGATGCGTACCAGCTTCATGGGCCGTCCGTCTCATATGTTTACCAACTGCGGCCCAAGGCCGAGCCGACGGGTATAGTTTTGGATTTCACCGAAGTGCCTGCCTTTTTGTGGTTGTGGGTGATTCAGAACGGTTTAGTCATTTCAGAACACGGAAAAAAATCCATCACATTTGACCAATATGTGATGTCAGCGTTTGACTTTTAAAATAAAATTTAAAAATAATTGATATATTATTAAATTTATAAAAATTCTTAATTAAATATGACGATGAAATTAAAGAATAAAATATTTTTTATTATAAAATTTTAATTTTGTATTAAAATTCATTTAATTTTAAATTTTAAATAGTAATTTTAATTTAAAAAAAAAACGATAAGTGAAAAAGTCTTAAAAAGTTATAAAAAAAAAAAAAACACCCGCGCGAGCGCAGGATAACTGGAAATTAAATTTTATGTTTTGATGTTATAATGATTTTTCATTATGTCGTCATAATGTGAGCATTGATGTTTGATGTCTTACCAAACTAAATGGGTAGTATATAATGTTAACATTCCGTAAAAGTTAAGAGAAATTTAAAAAAATATAAAAAAAAAAAAGAAAAGAAAAAAGTGATAGCTTGTCGCCAATCGTCGCTGCTCCTCGTTGAGAAGTAAAATCCGAAAAAGCAAAGCGAGATCGAGGGGAACAAATGGCGACCTTGGACTCCGATGTGCCGATGGTTCCGGCCGGCGAGGCATCAAGCAGCGCCGCTCCCGCTTCTTCCTCATCCTCCTCCTCGAAGAAGCCCAAGCGTTTCGAGATCAAAAAGTGGAACGCCGTCGCACTCTGGGCCTGGGGTGACCTCTCCTAACCCTAACCCTAACCCTAATCCTATCATTCTATTCTGATTGCATAAATATGTTCCTGGGGTGTCTTTTCTGTGTTGTTTTTTTTTTTTGTTTTCACTTTCTCGAGCTGGATTTTGCTTGGACCGAGCAGTGATCTTGTCTTTTGCCTGCTTCTTGCAGATATTGTAGTCGATAACTGTGCGATTTGCCGGAACCACATTATGGATCTCTGTGAGTCTTTTTCTTTTCTTCTTTTTATTGGTTTCGACGTTCGTTTTCAATTGCTACTCTCGGTGAGGGTTTTTACATCTGAATATGTGCTCAATAGTTTGCTTATTCGAGTTTTATTTAATCGGTGGTTCGGTTATTAGGTATAGAGTGCCAAGCTAACCAAGCTAGCGCCACCAGCGAGGAATGCACTGTTGCTTGGGGTACGCATTAATTTTAAAACCTCACTTTTTTTTTTTCTTAATTATTTATTGTTCTCTTGCTTATCTGTGTCTGCACACAACCTTGCTATTATTATGTTGCGTCTGATGCAAAGTTATTGCGTGTTTGTGAATTGAATTGAACTTCAGGCATGCATATAAAAGCGAATTGGTCTAATTCGTGTATGTTATGGCTGCAATTGACAGTAATATTATCATGGTTGCCTGGATTGTTAAAAAAAAGCATGTATTAGCAATTGAGTCTACCGTTGAATTTCATATCCAGCACATCTAATCTAAGAATTAGTTGGGAAATTCAATTTTGAGATATATTTCCATGCTTTTGGTTAAAATTTTGTGCCAAGGTTCTTTTGTAGCATATATTTACAATTTCTTCTTTTGCTGTTTATGAATGAGTCTTTTTTTTTTATTATTAAATATTATAAAGTACATCGTAAGAATTCCACAAAAGTGATTGGCTGATATATGAACTCTGTCGCTCTAGTTTTCGGAACTGGAATTTTGTGTGCAGATGTGCGTGATATTTGCACTTACATTTTCTGCTGACTCATTACTGTTCTGTATCTTTATTGTATTTATGGGTGATGCATGGGGAAGGCTTTCATAAGATTTTGGAAATTTGAAATACTGCTTAATTCTGCTAGTACAATTAATGCCAAAGTTGGTGCAATACCAATGTGACTTGCTGAAGTTTGAGTCGGTTCAATTTTGTTGTGAGACCGTCTATTGTGAACCTTTTTCCCTAGTATTTGAACTTGAATATTTTTTGAAACTCTAGCAACAAGAATGCAGATTCTAGTTTCAGCTAGTTTTCACGAATAATGTATGGTGAAAAATATATTTTTGTGATCTGTATTTGGCAGGATTGTTAAAGTGTTCTGTTTTATCAACGATGATAAGCTTTATGGCTTGTTTTCTATACCTTGATACTTGGTTTTTCTCATCAACAAAAAATAAGGACAGACGATGAGCTATGTTTGATTGTATTAGTATCACCTTTCTATTGTTAAAATATGTGATACAAACTTTTGCCTGAGAAGACTTATTGCTCTGCAGTCTCCTTTGTTTCTTGCCTAATCTGTTATGGTGTCTTGAACTTCTTATACAGAAATGACCTTGAGGTACAGTAAATATGCTTACTTACTTCTTATTTTTAGACAATCTTAGTTATTATGTTGTATGCAGGTGTTTGTAACCATGCATTTCACTTTCACTGCATCAGCCGATGGCTCAAGACTCGTCAAGTGTGTCCACTGGGTATAGTTTCTTGCCACTGTCCACATCTTTCTTTTATGTGACTTGCTTTGTTCATGTTGTACACTTAATCTCGTTAGTTACTTGACACTGCATTTTATGGATTCTATAATTTCTTGGTATGGCAATGTCTTGTTTCCGCAGATAACAGCGAATGGGAGTTCCAGAAGTATGGCCACTAGAATATTCAGGCAATCAGATAGTTTGCAACCTTCAAGGATATCAACTTGAACCGAATTGATGTTCTTTCTTTCGATGCATGACTTTCTTGTTTAATTCTGCTTGCCATCTCGTTTTGCTGAAGCATTGTGGTGATTTGATTTAGGATCTATTATCTGATCAAGCGCTATATGGGAAGTCTCGACTATCTTTCCTCCTCTCTCTCTCTCTCTCTCTCTCGTTCTTAGACTTTGCGGTAAAACATAAAGGCCTTTGTTCTGTGGTCGAAGCTCCACATATAAAGCCTTAGCTTTCCCCGCTGACCCGGCCTATCAAGCGTGGAGATTAGACGTAGGCTTGGGCTTAGCACAGAACATTGGGCGCCATGGTTCAGAAACCACCCAGCCTATCAAGTGCGAAGATTAGACGCTGGCTTGGGCTTAGCAAGAACATTGGGGGCCATGGTTCAGAAACCCACCTTTCAAAATACGGTTTGGAAAAACCAACGACCAATAGTTCAATGGTTCGTTGTCGGTGGAATTGTAGTTATTGAGATCTAAGTTTCGGTCAGAGTTAATTTTTAAAATAAAAAAGTGGTTTAAAAAAAAAATAAGTAAAGTCAACAGATTTATAGTCATATCTGCACGGAGCCATGTCCTAATAATGGCAACATAATATTTAACGGCCCTTGGACGCGGGGAGGGTACAGCGGTGTAAACCGTATATTTTTGTTTTTATTTATTTATTATTTTGTTAAACAAAGAACATATCGAAACTTTTACATATCACTCAGGGGCTCAATGCTCGAGACTTACGAGACAAATGTAAGTCTATAATATCAGCAATGGTAGATATAGGGCATGCGTAATAGGCCGTGCGGTGCATCTCATTCGGTCTACTGCTATTACTCTCAATTCATTTTCTCCTTTCTCTGACCTAGAACTTTGAAATATTGGTATCCGGTAAACACCTAATTAATAATAATAATAATAAAAGAGAGAGATATTAAAGTTAGCCCTCAACTTTCCACCTACTTCGCTACAGGGGAAAAAAGCAAACACACATTTTAAGACATAATACCTCTTCGCAGTCGAAGTTGTATCTGAGATTTGTTATAATAGGGTATAATGAAATTTAGGTCGAAGTTGTGAGAAATTATTTCTTTATAACATAATTGTAAGACGACCGCCGATCGTATAGGGTTCCAGAATATATCTCAACTGCCGATGCATTCATAATTGTAGGGTTACAAACTGGCAGGGAAGCACGATCCCGTGTGCATCGGTAAATGGCACACAAGCAAACAAAGGGGAAAACGGGCTGGGGAACATTCTGATTCATTCATACTCGATTAGCCCTTCTGTTTATGTGGCCTTTTCTTTTGTATACGCCACCATCAAGAGATGGCGAGCTAAAGTGAGATGGGTTATCTTTTTGGGCTGTTTTAAATGTACATATAGTTTGAAGTCACAACGACAAATCGCCGGAAATTGAAGGACCCGAGAGAGCCCCGAATCGATGGAAACCCTTCATCGTGTGGGACCCTTTTTTTCTCTTTCGGTCAATTGAGCATTTTCCCACTTTTGAAATGTACTCTCCCTCGGTCGCCAATCCCAATGACCTGAAATCATGAATACCCTAATTTTCCTCCAGGCGTCCCTTTATTGTGTGGTCGGCCTTCTGGGGAAGTGGAGCGCAAGCGTCCCTTTATTGTCAAAATAATTATAAAAAAAAAAAAATCACGAGCAACCATAACGATCACCCCGCAGGAAGGGAAGGAAATAAAACACGAAGAAGGGAGGATGATATTTCAGACCGTCGGGGGCTCCGTGTGTCCGAATTTCCCGCGACATTCACAAGTTCTGCTTCGCCGACACAAAATAAATATCGATTTTGAGGAGACCAACTCATTAATTAATGGAGAGATATTTCACATGACATAAGTAAATAAATATTAAATATTAAATATTAAATATTATAGAGCAAATCTTTAGGAAAAGTAAAGTTAACTAATAATTAAACCCCGTCGTACGAGGACCTACACATTACCTTTTTTTCTGTCTTCTTTTTATAGTAAGAGCACATTACACCGCACCATGCACTGCAAAAACTCTTGCGTCGTGTTATAAATTACTAATAAAGAAGAACAGGTAAACAGTTAACAAATACTAGGATGTAGAAAGTGTGTGCATCATGAAAGAATCCAGAGGTTGGGTTGGGGAGTGGGCCCAAAAAAAAAAAAAAGGGGGGGGGGGGGGGAAAAGGAGAGGCGGATAGCTAAAAGCTACCGGGCAGAAAACGCGTGCATTGTTGCGTAAAGCAAATGAACGAGAATTGCGGAAAAGCCCCCCAGGAGGGAATAAAACTAACTGATTGAGAACGGAGGAAAAGGGAGCCAAGGTGAAAAAAAGGCAGCAAGCTGCAGATTTTTTTTTTTTTTCCCCTTTTTCCTTTTTCTTTTCTTTTTGTTGGTCTTCGCGACAGTTATGCATTAGAGTTTAGAGAGCTTTCGTTGGCTAGATTGGCGGCACCATCTGCGCGGTCAAGTTCGGTGGGCCAATGGGACCACATTTCTGACCCCCCCCCTTTTTACCTATAATATATAAAATAATAAATAAAAAAGCTGTAAACTAAGAAATTATTTTTTAAAAAAAGAAATTACTTGATTGTTATTTTCTTAATATATTTTTTTCACATATTCTGTATTTTTTTATTCAATCCTCGAAGCATGTTTCGCATCGGCGCTCTTAAATATTTATGAGGTTTATTAAATTTTATTTTATTTTTAAAGTAGTATGTAAAATTATCGTCCGCTGGAGGTTCCGCGACTTTCGTTTATGGCAAACTTGATGTGACAAAATGGTATGCATATTTCACGACGCCACCTGTTATTTGTGACGGCTGTATATAAAGTGAAGCAAAAAAAAAAAAAAAAAAAGATTCCCGAGAAACTAGCCGTTACCGTACTCGAAGAAATAATGACTCAGTTTTTTTTTTTGTTTATTTTACATTAATTGAATTCGACACCAAATATAAGAAATAAAATTAAATTTAATAATAATTTTTAAATAAAAAACAATTGAATAATTACGGCAACTGTAATCTTTGTTTTAATTAACGAGTATGATGACGAGGATTATACATTTTTTTTATTTTTTTTTATTAACTTTTTGTGGGTTTTACAGAAACTGGCCGTTACCTTGGACGGTGACACGCGGCGGGAGAAAAAGTGGACTCCGCTTTAATTTAACAGTGCCCGAAGACATCTAAAATGAAATGTTTTTTCTTTCTTTTTTTATTATTTTAAAAAATTATTATTTGAAGTAGCAGATAAACGCATGCCACGTGCTATTTGAAACAGAGAAAAAAGTGGAAAAGACTTTCTTTTTTCCTTTTCATAGATTTAAAGTGGTATTATTATTATTATTATTATTATTATTATTATTACGAAGAATGGCGGAATGGTAATGAACAAACAGTAAAAAAAAAGAAAAAAAGAAAAAGAAGCAATCTTTGGTAACAGTGGATGGATCTTTCTGTTTTCCATTGGTTATATTAATTTTATAAAACAAATAACACCGACAGGGAGGGGTCGCTCCCGCTTTCATTCATTCATTCATCTTCTTCTTCTTCTTCTTCTTCTTCTTCGATTTCTTTTTTCTTTTTCTTTTTTTTTTTTGTGTTTTTTAACTCTGACAGCCACATATCTTCTGAACCGCATTTATTATTCTAATTCTTTATCTATAAAAAGGCCATAAACAACAGTGGCCATTGCTCCCATCGCATTTGCCCCCAATACGCTGATTCACTCCCAGCAAAAAAAACAAAACTGAAAAAAAAAAAAAACAGAGAATGATGAGCTTAATCGACTGCGCCGGCAGGCTGCTCCTCCCTCTTGTGCTCCTCTTAGCGGTGTCGTTCTCCGCCGCCGCCGCCACCCCCACCGCCAAGCAAATCTACATCATCCACATGAAACACAATGCCAAGCCCCACAATTATGCCACCCACCACGAATGGTACTCCGCCAGCCTTCTGCAATCCACCGCCGATTCCTCCGCCCTCCTCTACACCTACACCGCCGCATTTCACGGCTTCGCCGCCTCACTTGACCTGGAGGAAGCCGAGAGCCTTCGGAAGTCTGATTCCGTCCTCGATGTCTACGAGGACACTGTCTACACTCTCCACACCACTCGCACCCCTCAGTTCCTTGGCCTCAGCGCCAACCTGGGCTTGTTTGATGGCCACAGAACCCTTGACGTTGACCAAGCCTCGCGTGATGTTATAATTGGAGTGCTCGACACCGGGGTCTGGCCCGAGTCTAAGAGTTTTGACGACTCCGGTATGCCGGAGATCCCCGCTCGGTGGCGCGGCCAGTGTGAGTCTGGTTCCGACTTCAGCCCCAGACTCTGCAACAAGAAGTTAATTGGAGCCCGTTATTTTTCCAAGGGCTACCAAATGGCATCCGGCGGTCGATTCTTGAGGCCCAAGACGGAGATGGAGTCCCCCCGCGACCAAGATGGCCATGGAACTCACACCGCCAGCACTGCCGCCGGCTCTCAAGTGGCTAACGCCAGTTTACTCGGTTACGCTAGCGGCACTGCCCGTGGGATGGCCACGCACGCGCGCGTCGCCGCTTACAAGGTGTGCTGGACCACTGGCTGTTTTGGATCCGACATTCTCGCGGGTATGGATCAGGCCATCAACGACGGCGTCGATGTCCTGTCTCTATCGCTCGGCGGCGGATCGGGGCCGTATTATCGCGACACCATCGGTATCGGAGCATTCACCGCGATGGAGAGGGGCATTTTCGTCTCTTGCTCGGCTGGCAACAGCGGGCCCACTAAGGCCTCTTTGGCTAACGTGGCTCCGTGGATTATGACCGTTGGAGCCGGAACCTTGGACCGGGATTTCCCGGCTTACGCATTGTTGGGCAACAACGGCCGGTTCACCGGCGTGTCGCTTTACAGCGGGTTGGGAATGGGGCATAAACCGGTTGGTTTGGTTTATAACAAGGGAAATTCCACTTCGAGCAATTTGTGCTTGCGCGGTTCACTTGAACCGGCTTCGGTTCGTGGGAAAGTGGTGGTTTGTGACAGAGGAATGAACGCCCGTGTGGAGAAGGGTGCGGTTGTGCGCGAGGCCGGTGGGGTTGGGATGATACTGGCGAACACAGCGACCAGCGGCGAGGAATTGGTGGCGGACAGTCACCTTCTGCCGGCGTTGGCGGTGGGGAGGAAGGTCGGGGACATGATAAGAGAGTACGCGAAGAATGATGCCAATCCGACGGCTGTGTTGAGTTTTGGAGGGACAGTATTGAATGTGCGGCCGTCGCCGGTGGTGGCTGCGTTCAGCTCTCGAGGGCCGAATCTGGTGACACCGCAGATCCTGAAGCCGGATGTGATTGGGCCGGGAGTCAACATCTTGGCGGCTTGGTCAGAGGCAATCGGCCCCACTACCCTCGAAAGTGACACTAGGAAGACGCAGTTCAACATCTTGTCAGGTATATTTCAACTTTTTCTCAACGGCTATATATTTCGACCTGTCGTATATATATATAGATGGTTATATGAACCTTATGTTCTATACACGTATGATTGGATAATGCCAATTACCAAGAATGGATTAATTTTATGGGGTAGGAGCAACATGCAAAGATCGTTGGTAATTTTGACGAAAACCCCGAAAAACATTGAAAGATCACTATAGCTGGAGAACGTGGTTTCCCAAGAGTTGCACCGTGGCGATTCTTTTTCCCATCGTAGCAAGAAAAAGAAAACATGGTGATTCCAATCTATACGTGTCTGATCTGTGTTATGGGTGTAGGACCGGGAACCAAATTGGCTTAACAATGGTCTGATGAATCAGTTTGATATGGTATGGCTGATTATTGTAAATGACTAACACCTCAAAGCCCAATTTTCAATTTCATTTTGTTCTTTAATTGACCTCCTGTTCTTTAATTAACTGCGAAAGACTCTTAAATATACTCATTTGACTGCTTGGTTTGGAAAAAGAATAAAAATTCTGATGTTTATCAATGATTGGAAAATAATTTTTCTAATTTAGGCTGACTGTTATAGCTATTTATGTTCTCTCTCTCTCTCTCTCTCACTCTCTCTCTCTCTTTTAAGCTGTTTTTAATTATTTTATGGATTGTCATTGTGTGATTTCTTTTTGGCACTGTAAATTTGATGGCACCCTTGTGTAGGAACATCTATGTCTTGCCCACATATCAGTGGTGTCGCTGCATTGCTCAAAGCAGCCCATCCAGATTGGAGCCCGAGTGCAATCAAATCTGCTCTCATGACCACTGCCTATATTGTCGACAACACCAATTCCCCTCTAAGGGATGCCGCTGGAGGTGCATTTTCGAACCCGTGGGCTCATGGGTCGGGTCATGTGGACCCACATAAAGCACTCTCCCCTGGCCTCCTGTACGACATCTCAACAGAGGAATACGTGACCTTCTTGTGCTCACTGGGCTACACCGTCGAACATGTCAAGGCCATTGTCAAGCACTCTGACATCACTTGTTCCAGGAAATTCGACGACCCCGGTCAACTCAACTACCCATCATTCTCCGTCGTGTTTTCCAACAAGAGGGTCGTTAGATACACCCGAGAATTGACCAACGTGGGTTCTGCCGGGTCTGTCTATGAGGTAGCCGTGACTGGGCCATCAATGGTGGCGATCGCTGTGAAACCGACCAAGCTTGTTTTCAGGAATGTTGGTGACAAGCTTAGATACACTGTAACGTTTGTGGCAAAGAAAGATATGAGCATGAATGCGGGGTCCGAGTTTGGTTCGATCGTTTGGAGGAATGCTGAACACCAAGTGAGGAGCCCAATTGCATTTACATGGACGCAGCTGTGAGGTTTGTATCTGTATTTGAAAGATAGAGCTGCAATGTGGGTTTTCGCTCGTTGGGCTTTTCAGAGGATTTGTTAAAAGATAGACCAGAAAATTGGGCTTTGTCCATTGCAGAAGATAACAATTCGGAGATTTTTGTGATCTGTAAGCCTATACAAGTTTTAAAATGGTATTTTTCTCGTAGTAACTGACATGTGAGCTTGAATTATATATATATATATATGTTGTTAAGGCCGTGACCGATTTGCTGGCCCATCTCGAGGGTTCTATTTTTCGTGGCTTTTTGTTCATCAAATCAACGTTTAGTCAATGGAATGAAATGGAAGATTTAGGAAAAATATATAAATCTGTTTTCAAAACAACCCAAATTTAGTTTCTTACACACGTTTACAGTTTTAGCTCAATTGCACGATAAGATAGTGGTAATGAGGTAGTTGTTGGCTAGGATCTTAATGCCTGCTGCCTCAAAGTTTGCCCCATGCAATCAGGTAAAGACTAGTAGGTGCGGCTTTAATTTTGAACAGCCGTCTGCTGTAATTAATCAACACTAACGAAAAGACACCTCCTGTTGTTGCAGATAGCATTGTACTATTATGGCCGGGATCAACCGTAAGCCTACCAATTCCATTATTTCGCCCCAATAATTAGTTTAGCTGGTCCACTGATTTGAATTATGGATGTTGATGAAGGCATCGTCGAGTCTCACTTTTCAACTCAAGGATAATAACTGATAAACCATTTTTGAGGGGCTTGTCAGCGTAAAGTATGAGAAAGATCTTAGCTGTTCATCCACAAAAAATGTTCCCCGTGTGAAGCAGACAAACAACAATCGTACAAACAGATAAGAACCATTTATTAAGCTCTTCAGTGGAACTAGTCGATATAACCCGGCCTATAAATATCTTCGATTACTTTGATTCCGTGTGGTTTGTGGTTCTCAATTTTTCAGTTCAATAAATCGCCGCACGAATTCGATGAAGAAAATCACGCACGAATTCGATGAAGAAAATCAAGCAGTACAAGTTCGCAACATTAGACTCTGCAGAGACTAAATTGTATATTGAATACTTAATAGTATTTGTATTAATGTGCTAGAAGAATAGACAGCATGGATTACAACAGGTCTTTGTACAACTGGGACAAGGCCGTACCTTTGGGCATTTGGGACAGGAGCATGTCCATCTGCAACAAGAGCAATCTGGGCACGAGGGAAACTTAAAATGGCAGCAGTTCCTGCTGCATGTGATCCGTCCACAGCATTGGGATCTAGGACATGAACAAGAACAACACTTCCACTTGGGTGCGGGGCAGCAGCAGTCGTATGAACAACAGTCACATAAATTACAGTCACAGCAGCGTGGCAATTCCAGACGAAGAGTGCATCCCGAATAACAGCAGCAACAGATCCACGAGGGATTGAAGCAGGGTACTCCACTGCAGGCAGTAAGGAAGTTATTTGTACCACAGTGGAAAGCGTTCACAGAGGAGAGATACTCATAACAAATGTAGTGCCCCAAAAGCACATGCACTAATGTAGAACAATTTTTGCTGACTTCAATTGTAATGAACATATTTTACTAGCATTAGCACATAAAATCAAAAATTTGAATTTAGTTGCTAGAGCAACGGCACACAGATCCATTCACATAAGGTAGCAGCAAGGAGGCAGTACCAGAGCCATTTCCAGAAGCGACAAGACCTCCGATCTTTCCGATTTCTGTTTAAAAGAGGGGAAAAAGATCAGGGCAATGTTACCTTCTACAACTGCAATTCAAATTGAGATGGCAAGTGGGAACTTCTTACGTAGGTATTAAAGGATCTGGGTTTGTCACCACATAGTCAATGACCCTGCAGAATGTTTCTTGAATCAATTATAACAAGTTGACAACAAATTAGTAGGGCATTCGCCTTCACCATCTGCAGATGTGTGTGTGTGTGTGTGTGTGTGTGTGTGTGTACCCTGAAAATTTTAGGACAAGCAATTTGAGCAACAGAAGTCCATTAAGCTAGAAACTACTAAACAAAATTGCAACACTGACGTACTCTTTGCAGCATCTGGACGCAGGCTGAAGGCCTTCAATAGATTTTAGTTCCTCCTGTCAAAATAAGAATTGCCGAATTTCAGACCACAATTAAGTAACAACCCATTAACTTGTCCACCATAGTAATTTTGTATGGAAAAACTTCACGCTATGAGTTGGCTGATCAGAAACGGCAGGAAACATTAACGGCTACATATTCTCTATCACCATTAACGGCAGTAATTTCCAATGTTCAGTTATGGTTGTCTCAAGTCTATACAGATATCTTGTTGTCCCAAATCAAACCAAGAACATTGGAAAATTTTATTAAAATATAAAAGCTTCCCTTAATTTTCTATAACAGATCAGTGATGTCTAAGAAATCAGTAATAGAGAAATCGCTGGTCTCTAAGAATATAACTGCAGACTGACAATTTTAGCCCTGAAACTGGCTAAAATTTGATCAATCTGCTGTATCATTGTACAAAGAGCCCGTCCCGAAGAGGGCATTCACTCTGTAAGAGGGATTGAACATGCTCGTTAGATGAAAATACGGCCAGCAATAATGACCGGTTTCAGCCTTTCGGACCACAGTCCATAATCACAATCAGTTTCGATACAGTGCATGTGCTTTTGGGGCACCGCAAAAAGCTATCTGTCAGGTGCTCGCGAATAGGGTCAAAAGCTACCCACCCAGAGATGACTAACTCGTGTCTTGTCTTTCTGCCCTGTTTAGTTTGTAGTTTCTTTAAATCTTTGTTAACACTTAAATTCCAGTGACAGAGAGCATGGTTGCATCCTCCAAAAGTTGGACTATAGCCATTAACACACAGAGAAAAATCTCATCTTTGGGGACGGAAATTCGATGACATAAAAGAAAGACTTTACCTTTACCTTTACCTTCCTCTTTCTTTGATTGTAAAGATATGACTAAGAAAGGTTGTTCTTCTTTTGCGTCTCAGTGGTATCTCACACTTAGAGCTGGCTAAGAAGAACATGAAAATGAAAGATAAAAACTATACCCACCTGAAGAAAACCAATTTCCCTCTCCAGTATCTGCACCTTGGCTATTCCCCTACGCTTCCCGTACAAATCCGGATACTCCGGAGGAGACTTCGGACACGGCGGCGGCAAAGACGGCACCGTGGAAGAGCAAGCGGACTTAGCGGCAGCCATTATTCTGCAACTGTCTCCAGTGCCGAAATGAGGTCCACTCTACTCAAAAACAGATCCACATCCCCGGAAAATGCAGAACGGGAACAAGCAAGGGGAACTAAGAGGAAGAAGAAACAGAAAGACTCGTAATAGCAAATAGAAGGTGGAAAAGAACGAGCGGGGGCAAGTAACGCCGACGTTTAACTGGCTAGGTGTGAATGAATGTTGTGTGAGTATAAGAAAAGTTGCTAGGAGGGTTGTGGCAGAGCGCAGTAATTGCATTACTTAACCTGACAAGTCTAATAAATAATTTACGACCCAGAAACAAGGAAAATAGAAAAGGGAGTTACAGCGGCAGAAACTGAGACCAGAGCAGTGCACACATGGGTGTGAAGTGAATGCATGCGTGTATGCAATATGTCACTTTGGAAGATGCATTGGGTTAAATCGGAAGGAACAGTAAAAAGAGTGATAATTCGGATAAAAAGAGTGTCATTATTTCATAGACAGAGAGATGTGATGCTTCTGACGATGACAAAAAAAAACGACCTTCGGGCATGGTAATAATGATAGAGGTAATAATGGTAAGGACGGCTCTGGGAAAAGCCTGCAAGCAAGTCTGTGTACTAAGTCATTTTGGATCGAATTTGAGTGAGATTTTCTTTTTCCTTTTTTTTTATTTTATATTTCAAGAAAACTCGCCCAAAACTCACCCATCCCCCCCCGCTCTCTCTCCCGCTCTCTCTCTAGGACAGTCTCTGTCTGTCTTCTGGGTGAGTGAATTATTTTCTGAGTCTCTGTTTGTGTTGTGTGTCGTAGGCTGGCTGGTGGGGGTGGTGTATGCAGATTGCAGAGACAGAGGACCGAGGAGAAGCGAAATTAACGATGTAGTAACTGAGATGACACGTGACGGCTGCGTAGGAGAGAGAACACAGAAGGGAACTGTGCACTGGTGTAAGTCGTGGAGAAGATGGACGACTGAGCAAGGGAGGGACGGGCGGAGTGGGCTTGGCTTCTTCGGGGTTTTTTCAACCAAAGAATCAATCACTTCTGATTTTGATGAGACAACCAAGATCTCAATATCAGCTGCGGAGCCCTGAAGCTTCCTTTTGCAAAAAGAAACGCGGCAGAACTGGTGCCGGTATGGTTTTAGCTCTGCCGTTTCTTGAACCAATAATAGTAGGAAATTGGTTCCATGTACTGTTATTCAGGTTGGATAAATGCGGTGACGTGCTGATGGATGTGATGCTGCTATGACTGCTTAACGTAATATTTGTAATTTTTATCTTTTAGTTATTTATTAGGGATATTTTTGAAACGAGGCGAACCCATCTTGGAGATCTCTTTTTAATTCCTGTCACCCAACCAAACCTCTAATCTGTGTTGACAAATTTTTAAATGTGTAACATTTCAAAATTGGTTAAATTTTCCTAATAAATTAGAGGGGTTTTTTTTCTTTTTTTTTGTGGGGGGGGGGGGGGGGAACTGTCTACTAAAGTATGAAGAAAAAGGGACAGTCGTGGGATAGCTTCACTGTCTCTGGGTACAGGTCTCTAGCATTTTTTTCTTATCATAATTGCGAGAAATTTTACATTAGTTTTTGGGCGATGCTTATATTTTTAGATCTCCGTACGCACGCGAAAGAGTTGGTCTATTGATAAAGAAACAAACTTTCAAAATTTTGATCTCTCCAAAAAGAGTATTATAGGGAGCATTCGTCCTTAAAAAAATTAAGTCTCCCTTCACATGCCAACGATGCCTAGAGTTCCTTGCTGCTGTTGAAAAAGAATTTTAATACTGACAAATAAATAAATAAATAAAAACAAAAAAAAAGTCACAGATTTGTTAGATGTAGGAACTAATGATGCAACGTGTATACACTGTGAACAAAAAAAGGGGGGGGGCGAGGAGTTTCTAAGAGCAATAGCCGTTTTATTTCGACTTTCATGTACAAAATGTGAATCAAACATTGAACTAAAATCGTATTATATTTTAAATACTCTTTTAATGTAAAAGTAATTACAATTTGGTATATAAACTAGGATAGTTGTTGACTTCCTAATATATATATATATATATATATATATATTTAAAAAAAAAACAACATCGTAGTTCAAGGACGTTCTTGTTATTTAATGTAAGAAGCATTAGAAAAATCTATCAAAAACTTCACAAATTTCAGACATCATTAACTTTTGCGTTAATTAAGGCCCGAAACTATTTTTTTAATTTCCATTTTAACATGATCACCCCACCCCTTCTCGTCCTCTAGCATTAAAAATTTTGTATTGAAGTGCGGAGCCGAAGACCACGAAGTTAAATACGTAGCCCGAGCATTTCCAAACGTCCCACGGCTCGCGTTATTGCTACGCGCGGCAGACGCATCGAGCAGCGTGGCAGTCTAGGCCAGAAAGTGGGACCCATTTCTCGCACGTGGGGCCAGGAGATCTGAACGCGGGTTTAGGTGGGTCCGACATTGAGACGACAAGTCGATCGAGCGTTTCTGCTCTTTCCCGAAGTGGTACCACGGTTTTCTTCAGAAACCAAGTGGACAGTGGAAGAGGAGGGAGGAGAGGGGTGACGACTGACGTGTCAGCGTCGCTGCAGGTTAGCCGTTCAAGGGCGAAAGCGAGCGAGCCGGGGCTGTTGGTAAGCGGCGTTTACCGAACGAACAATCATTGCCCCGCTTTCCTTTTTCTCCTCGGCGAAAATAACAATTTTTACACCGAATAGTCCACACGGACCGTTCCTGCCGTGCTATTTTTGTGCGGGCAGAAGCCCTAAGGTCGTCTTTGATCACTCGTGCTACCGCGTGATAGTCAGGGCGTCTTTAGTACTTTGATTAAAATTATTATTATTATAATTATTATTATTATTTAAGGGCGAGTTCTTTTATTATAAAAAAAAATTAAATGAAGATATAAATGGATAAAATTTAACTTAAATTTATAGATGAATGACTAAGCAAAATTCTTGTGGCCCTCTTCCTCGGTAAGTAAGGTTCCCTCGTGGACATCCTCGCGGCCCATGGAGACACCCCGACTAATTGGTGACGGTGAAGCCGAAGTGTACTTTGACGTGCACCTCTTAGCCCTCTCGATATGGTCTTTGATATTATCGCCTTTTGGGGATAAAGCTCATGAGTAGGTCATTACTTGGGGATCTCTTGTTTTCGGCATAAACGACTCACTCAACTCTGTTCGAATCGAAGAAGTAAATTCAATGAAATACTAAGCGTGCAAGTTAATTCGTCATGCCATCTCATTGTATCGTCATGTTAGCGAGAGCAAAGATTCCATCTAAATGTTCAATGTTTCTGCTGTTGGGCCAAAATTGGTCGGCTAGCTTAACCTCCTTTTTTTTTTTATATTATATATTTTTTTTCTTTAATAAAAATACTAACATCCATGTAAAAGTGGTAAAATTTGCACGCATGCATTGTCCCTAGAGGTTTCGAGTTGAATCTAAACTTACACTTGGTAAAAATAGTTCTGAACCCCTCGTCGTTTTGAAATTCAATACATCTCGGTGCAGTTTTTTTTTTTTTTTTTTTTTGTATAAAATATAGACATAATTCACTAGATTTTTTTTATTAAAAAAATTAATTATCTACTAAATTATCGAGATTCAATGAGGCATCTTGGACGCTTAATAGTTATTATGGCACGGGAAAGGTGGTCGGCCAGTGGACTTTGTGCCTGTGTATATATAACTATTTGTTACGGCCCACAAAATGCAGCTTTCGTTGTGCCTCCTCTGGTAAATAAGGCCTGTGCACGAACCAAGACCAGTTAGATCACTTATGGAATCTTCCGCCACACAAAAAATGCAGATAAATTAAATGCATGAATTATTGGAGGATGCCGTCTATAATAGAGGAATGCGGTGCCTGGGTAGGAAATATTCCTTTTCTTGCAAGCTCGCTAGTATGCAGAACTGAAAAAGAGACGCCAAATTTCAAAAAAGACTCGCAAAAGCCCCTTTTGACAAAATTGAAAGTAATCATAAGTCAAAACTGGATCCACTCCCCACCTAAATTGCTCCTCTTGGCTTCAAATTCCCAGATATGCATCCTCTGCATGAAATGGGAAAATTAAAACCTTCGGTCTAATCACCATTTATTCGAATGGCTGTTTATTAAGGTGCGCCTAACATAACAACCAAGATTCCTCGTTCGCAAGTAACCTCTTGTGTAAGCAACGTGTATTCTCATCACGTGCTCTAAATCCTGCCAAACCTTGACCGCCACAACGGGAATATAGGACCCTTTCCCTTTCTCTCTGCCGTACAAGAGTTGAGGGTGTATATAGATAGATAGATAGGCTGTTGTTAGTTTGAAATTACATAACTTGAAAGTTGAAGTACTTTGCAATTTTTGTCGGAAGGCAGACAGATATAGAGATATGGGTGCAGCAATCAAGGCAGACACCATGCCCATCATAAGCAAGGTATATTGTGCTCCATCTCAGGCGGTACTTGTGGTTAGGAAAAGGCCCCAAGTGGCGACTGGCGGAGGCTTTGTGGTCACAGATTATTGTAGCCAGAGGCTTGTTTTTAGAGTTGAAGGATGTGAAGTTCGCGGCACGCATGGGGAACTGGTTGTACGCGACATTGACGGAAATGATTTGCTTCTTATCCGTCGAAAGGTAAATTTGCTTGTCTCATCTCAGTAGGATATATCGAATATTGAGCATGCAGGCTTCATGAATCAATGCATACTCGAAAAATTTTGAGAAACGAACGGGCGAGGAGATGCAGATGTTAAAATGAATCCTCGTTTTCTTTAAATTCGCGGCGGTAACATATTATCGGCATCTTATGGGTTATTACTTTTAATATTCATGTTCGGGCTTCAGAAAACCATAAAATAGTCAGTTAGTTAGTATCAGCTTCTACCCTATATTTGCCCTTTCTTCAGCGTGTATGCTTCTTCCCCCTAGAGCAATCGTTAATTCTTTTCAAATTTGATTTTGTCTCAAACGGTTTTGCAAATCTTCTCGGGATTTTGATCCCGCGAACGAAATCAGCCGGAAGTGTTTTAAATTCATGAAGCAGTTAGCATAAAATATTTGCTTGCGGGCAAGCAATCACAGCCCTTTAGGAGCAAGGAATCTGTGTGTCTTCTTACGTATGCAATTAATACACGCACGATGAGAAGATACGCACACAGAAATTTAGCCCCAGCAACATGGAATTACCCCGCGAAATTGAATGTTGCCCAACATGAACTTCTAGTTGTCCATATCCTTTGATCTGATGTGTAAATCCGCACACATATCGACTGTATCAATAACTTTGTCGATTAACCTATGCCATGTGTTGGGCATATTTTGTTTTTCTTCTCTCAGGGAGGAATGGTTCAGGCCCTAGGTATATATTCGAAATGGAAAGGTTACACATTCAACTATGACGGATCACAGAAGCTGGTGTTTAGCGTGAAAGAGCCAAAGTCATGTTTGGTAAGGAACAATCCAACCAGAGTCTCCATTGAGCCTAGATTAAGCCACAAAGACTGGGACTTCGAGGTCAAGGGTCATTTTCCTGACAAAGCTTGTAGCATTGTTGACTATTTAGGCAACGTTGTAGCTCAGGTAATTTATGTCCTGATATATGGTACTACTACTATATCTAAATATTTCCATTGCATTTCAGTTAAGAAGTTGAGTTAAACTCTAGCTTAATGACTATCCCCAAAATTAAACCGTCATAGATTTTATTTATTTATTTATTCTTTCTTTTTTTGGGGGGGGGGGGGACGGTGAATTTGATATATAGATTGGAGGGAAGAAGGAAGCAGAGGAGCTGAGAGCAAGCAAGGATCTCTATCATGTAGTGGTAGGACAAGGCATTGATCAGGCTTTCGTAACTGGAGTCATTTCCGTCCTCGACTTTATCTACGGTGAGTCTACAAGGTGCCGATGACGAAACCGGGCTGACCAAGGATACAAACGTATCAAAAAAAGACACAGAACGGCAAGTTAAATGGGGGCTTCCCTCCTGAAGCCATTGGAATGGCTAGGCTTTCTATTTGTTTGTTTGTTTCTTCGTGCAAGTAGCATTCAACTATCTAAAAAACAAAAACAAAAAAAAAAAAAAAGCTTTGGGAGATGCTGATGTCAACTCGAGCTACATTTTCGATTGTAGAATGAAGGATTTTAGCTTCTTCTCCTCCGCCTATATTATATTGCGCTAATAAGGGAAATTTCGCTTGCCTCTTTTTTTTTTCTTAATTTTTTGTTTTGTTAAATTGTTAATTACATAATAGGGATAATTATTTATATTATTATAAATTTTATATTTTTTTTAAAAAAATCAAAACTTAAAATCTTAGAAATTAAAACCAAGATCTTAATCACCGAAAAATATCATGAAAAACCCTTTTTCTTTATAACTTGAAAAATAAGGAAGATTCTCGCTTTTAATCATTGTCACGGTATCTAATGAGCTCCCCTCCTAAGTTATTTTCATATATTTTCGGCAGTGATCGCCGAAAAACACCTCCGCGGATTGTTTTTACCACTTTCAAGATGGGTTTGGTTTCTTGTTTGACAATTAATTTTGATTCGTATTCTTGGACAGAATTTTGTCCTTTTTTTTTTTCCTTCGTTGATTTTGTAAGTGCAACGTAGGACTTGAAAAGACCAACAGGTACCGTATCAGGATTCAATGGCAACGGTACACTGGGAAGCTCTAGAGCCTCGTTCCCGAACGGAATATTTCCACGTGCAGTTGATATAACGGCGTGCGTAAGAATTTATTTATTCGTTCTCCAGCTTTATTTTTCTGTGGGCGTCCTCGTCGCAGGATACCATACTTCTAAATTGCTGTGGGCCAAAGAAGAAACAAAGAAAAGCGGCCGTAGTAATTTGTACATACGCGGTTTTGTATTTTTGGTGGATTTTTAGAGAGATTCGCTATAAGGACACGAAATTGAACATAAAATCAATATTGAGTTACTATAATTGTTAATTAATTAACGAGATAAGTTTGTCGTCCGGCTAACTTGCAAGAGAGAACATTTTCTCGGATACAAGAAGCAATTCTACCATGTAACTAACGATGAAACCTTAAAAGAAGATTGAAAATCTGGTAATGAAAACAAGCAATTCAATGATTTCACGAGTCCAAAAAGCCGTAGTGCAAATTACAATAGCATCAAATTGGAACAAGATTGATAAACCCTGAAACATCCGAAGATTATGTAATAAAAATTAAGCTGGAGAGTTATTTTCGGTCAGTCGAGCGCAGGCACAAGGATTTGTCCAAAACGACAGCCTCGTCATCTCCGCTCCCAAGCAACGAATATCCAACTGCCAGTCCGACGACGATCGCCAAGAACACCCCTCCATTGAAAGACATGATGGCCAGCATCAGCGAGTAACCGAAGACGGTGGCGCCTGGGAGGATGAGGAGAGGGATTTGAATTGGATGCGTCGGTCCTCCATGAACTGGTGGAAGGCGGTCGAAAAGGAAACAGGCGAGCAAAGCGAGGACGTAACTTATCCAGGAATCGGTTTTCCATGAATCGAAGAGGAGGGTCAACTTGATCCCTCGGGTATAAGGTCATGTGCATCATCTTTTCTTCTAGTTTTGTTGAAGAAGAAATTAAGCAGTGAATCTATGAGGTGAAGAGAGAGATCGGTTGGCGGGGGGACGGGGAAAGAGAGGAGGAGATGCAAGTTTGTACGGCAGATGAGAATGTTAGATATGTTATGCCCTTTGATTTCTTCGTTCATTCATGGCTTCCCAGAACTCTTTTAAAGGATAACCAACGCGGCCGTTCTTTCCACTTCGGTACTTCCTTTCCATATTGTGCAGTAATCGTTATTTGGTGTCCAAAGCAAAGCTAGAGGAGCACCAGGAGCTCCAAAAAAACTAGATACGCACCAAGGTGGCCACAGATGGGGGAGGCATTGGCCAAGATGACTTCTTAGGTCTTTCCTCTGTTGGACTAGAGAACTGTATGCTAGAAAATGGGACATTGGAAGGTTTGAGGAAAACGATTGAATTGTGCTTCAGATGGAAATATCATACCGGAGGCAGTATAGAGTGAAAAAAAAAGATAGAATGGACGGTGTAACCATGAAAGATGTGCATAGTGTCTGTTCTGACAATAACTGGATAGTAGCAGTGTCTTTTCTAACAAATGGAATTCCATTTACAGAGTCCAAGATTTTCAAATGCATGCCACAATCCTTCTCTCTCTCTTTTTTTGTCAATATATCAATTTTCTTAAGTTGGCAACTTTTTCTTTTACAGGGTTTGATCCACGCAACTTTTCTTTTAAAATGTGGTCCAATTGAATTTTTAACCTTTATAACTAGTTGAGGAACCATAAACTATTAAACTAAACATCGTCGTCTGTGAGTGCTGGGCCTTTTCAGTTGGGCTCCATGGTTTACTAACCTGGGTTTGGCCTTCTCGTGCGCTATTTGAGTCATGCGGCCCCCAAAATCCTCTCTCTAGCGAATGGCATCCAAGACGAAGAAAGATCGTCTTTCCTGTTTATTTTTGATGGGACATGTGATGTTGATTTTTCTAAAACAATAAATGTTTAAAAAAAAAATTCGCATTTTATGGTCAAGTCAATAATTGTCGACACAAAAAAAAAAAACTGAATTCATTTTGCTGAATCTGAATGTCATGTGGTCGACGGGATCTACGGAAAGGACTAAGAAAATTAGCAATTTGTTAATTTCTGTAACATGTGATTAGCGTTGCCATTGCTAGCGTAGGCCAATCTTTGAATCTCTTGGAGTACCTTTCAGAGGAAATGGATTGACATTTTATGCCATGGAAAGCTCTAGCTCCCGAGCTCACTGTTGCCATATTGAACTTCCACCATTTGTACTTTGAATGAGCCACGCCAAAGATTGGCATGTAACAGGAGGGTCGTAACAAAATTTCTGTACCTTAGACCAATGTGTGCGAAGCAACAGAGAACGGGCTTCCAAAAAGCCTGTCCGAAATATCTTCTGTCAGTTCTTAAACTTGTAATGTTATTACAATGTTCACGTTTAAAATGGGATAAATATTTTTGTACAGAGCCCCTTCACTGTAATGTTCATTAGCGAGTGATTGTTCTTAGGCACATATGCCGCGGCAGCAGAAAACGTGCCAGATTTGAATTTCTGGTACTGATAAAATGTCAAGTCTTAGCCATTACAGTGTTCTTCCTTGGGATGTTTCTTCGAACTTTCCTTGTTTGTCTGATGCATCCTCCCGCTTTTATTTCGATGAACTTTTTTCCCTTTTCTAGGCTACTTTCCAAATTAGTCATTTCGCGAGAGAGGCCAATCTGAAAATTTGTGTCGATTGACTGTCTGAGTCTCCCTTGAATTTATCCATACGAAGTTACGATTCCAATGCATGATAAGGTTTGTGAATTATGATTGCCAAGAAATGTTTTTGACAAAAAAAGAAAAAGAGTTTACTGAGAATCCCATTGTTTTAGACCCTTGGGTGCAGGGATCGCAAACAACTGTTTGTTTCAGAATTCATATTATATTTGCTTGTTTATTACATCGTGCACAGCATGATGTGCAACAACAGAAAAACAAGAATAATAATGACGAGAAAACATCTACCAGCCTTACATTCCGGGAAAATGATGTTCTTGATGTTCTATAATAAGAATTCAGTGAAAAAAAACTCCTTTAGAGTTAAATAGTTATCTTACATCCTTTTGCTAGAGAAAAGACGACCACTTTAGCCAATTACAAGAACCCCTTCAGAGTTAAAATTTTCTCTAAACAGAAACCAACCCAGAGTTCCACTGTTTTCCTTTTGTTCTTTTCTTTTTTCTTTTCACTATTACCCGTACAGAAATTAGCAAAAATCACCTGGAAAGAGCAGGGAAGCAACTCTCAGATCGAACCAGAGACGCTTCCCCGTTAATCTTGTCGACACCAGGCAAGACGCTGCTGGAATTGGACCTAAGAGCCCGCGGGGAATCCAAGCTCCTGCGAAGCACTCTGCCCATAGCAAAAATGGGGTGCTCAGTTTGGCTTGGGGGACTCGAGTATCTGAACTCAAGGCAGAAACTGGCGTGCCTGTTCAAGGCTTCTTCTGTGGAGATGAGCCTGTCTGATCTCAGCACCTCTTCTTTCACTGCCTCTGCACAGAGTCCACATATCCACCGCCCTTGGTATCGGTCACGCACCCTGGAGATGTACGCAGGAGTGCACTCTTCTGTGAACCCACAGGAGTGGCATTTCACAGATTCTACTTCGATCTGAGAACTCGGTTTGGAAACTGGGCCTGACTGGTTTTCTGAACCTGGAATTGCCATTTCTTGTGACAGAACATGGAAGTTTGAGCCTTCCTTCCCCTTCCTTTCCTCTAGAAATGTCTGTGTCTGTCTGTGCTAGATCAACATTAGAGGGACAAGGCTGGCAAGAATTATGGTTTTGTTCCGTAGCGGTGTCTCTGTGACTGTCTCTGTCTTTCTTTCTTTTTTTTTTTTTTTCTCTTCTCTCTCTTTTCTTTTGTTTTCGTTGAGTTCAGGAATTTGTTTGAACAACTGGCTTATACCTGGCTTGCAACCGTCTCTGTCTTGTAGCGCATAAAAAAATTTGGTTCTGCATGAAAAAGTTGAGTATATCAGTGCCATAAATCTTGTTAAATTGAAGTAGATTCTTAATTTAATTCTTTAAAAAAATATAGTCAAATTAATTTAATATTTTATATAAAAAATACAACTTTAAATAAAATTCAACTAAAATAAAAAAATAATTTAAAATAATAAATTTATTATACTAAAAATAAATAGATATAAAGAATACTTAAATTAAATTAAGTCCAAATTTTTATGTGAGATTAGTGGTAACCCATGTCCACCTCTCCTATGCTAATCTGGCAATGTCGCTGAAGGCCCAACCATGGATCCTCTTTTTTTTTTTTTTTTCTTTGACTAAATCATTGACCAATTAAGGGGCCACGATTGGTGGGTTTTGTATGGAATGGCATTTAAGCACACGAGTTTAGTGACTTAGAACATGGAACTCGTGTAATTTTGACGTGAAACATACAAGAAATATGCTCTATTATGACGGTGGCTTGTAAATTTGTGTTTCTCGTTGTTAATTCTTATCATCCGTTAAAACAACTACGCATACACATCTCGCGTTTATCTCAAATCAATGAATCTGTATACAATTTTATCTGAAAAATCAATTGAAATTTTTACCGCCCGTCACTGGTTACTAATTATACAGATAGAGATCATCCCTCAACTCATTTGAGAAAGATGAGTTCCAAGTAAGGCTTTTGAACATCCCAAAGTCCGCTCTTCGACGCGATTATCATTTGTAATAAAATAGGTTAGACTACGTACGAAAATTATGAATGATAAGGGTATATTACGTGAATTTCCCCCCCCCTTTTCTGTGACATTGCAAAAAACGCACAAGAAATCATGTCTTAATCTCCGAAGTACCTCTTTTGGTTTAACAAAGGGTTTAAAGGAAACATCATACAGCAGCTCATTCACACACGCACACGCACACACACATATATATGGAAAAAGGGGGTCTCTTTTTCGTCTAAAGAAAAAGTCATATAACAGCTCATTTATATATTAAAAAAAAAAAGGAGAGAGAGAGAGTGAGAGAGAGAGAGAGTCATATACCAATTTATTTATATATAAAAAGAAAAGAACAAATAAATAAGATAAAATTTGAACATCGGTTCCTTCTATTGACATAAAATTTACAAAGCAGTTGCTCAAAACAAACAGATCTGCCTATAAGCATATAGCCCACACAGATTGGAATTCCATCTGACGAACATGAAAGGCAATTAGAGATAAGTTAAAAGCTTGTCTAACAAAAGCCCATTTAATTTGGGCGGAAGTGGCATTGGTCAGAAGCGAGATCAACCCTAAATCCACACCTTTATAGCCCGAACCTGCCTGACACGCCCCACCGAATCCTTTTGGCGTTAAACTTTGACTCGAGTCATAGCGAAAGAATGCACGAACAACTGGATTGAGAATGCACGCCATGGAGCTAAGACAGCCCGGAACATTCATTCAACGGCAGAAAATGACACGCATAAGAAGCAGACGGGTGATTGCTGCTGGAGGCCATGTGCAAGTTCCGTGTGCTAATTTTCCCCGATCCGACACAGCAGCTCTAGGCCATGTTAGTGTCAAGGCGTAGCGACATTCTCACAGAATTGGCTCTCTTATGCAGCTTTTGGCCTGACCTACAATCACAATGGTCAATGGGGGAATCTCACCTTCTCTTTTAGGGCCGATGGCCCTCTGCATTATGTAAGTTTCGTATTGCATGGGTCTTGTTTCCCACTGCTTTCTTTTTTTTTTTTTTTTTGACCCTTCAGGAAATTGATGCAAAGAACATTTCCCCTGATGCATCAGTACTAACTATTTTTAATGATCATTCTGACTGGTCATCTTCCAGCATGGTATTCTCCAAAGTTTAAAAACCTTTTGCTCTAGCATAAACTATGCCCCCAATGGGCTAAAATAACTAGTTTGTAGGAACCTATAAACATGGACCCAGAAGAGATATGGGAGGCATTAGTCACTCGATTGTCCCTGTGGGTGGATCCTTGTCCAAGCAAAAATGAATAATTATACAGGAATTCTAATTACATAATTGAAGATAAGTTAGAGCTATCAAGTAGGCCCTGTCTTTTCGTGATAAAGGTTAAAGGGCTTGGAACGTTGGAAAACGAAATATGCAAAAATAATAACAATACAAAACTTAAAATAAAAAATCTGTTTTAAATATTTATGGATTTTATTATTACTTTTTTATGTTATTATTTAAATTATATATTTTTAAAATTTATTAAAAATTAATTTGTTTCCCATAAAAGTAATCAAAATTATTAACGATTTATTTATTTTTATTTAAAAAATTAAATTAAAATAAATTAAAAATATAAAATTTAAATATAAAATATTAAAAATTTAATTATATATATATATATATATAGCCAATTTGTGAAAAGGCGCCGCCTATCCTTGGTGGCGCGTAATTTGGATATGATGGAAGAGAAGCTTCGTCTTAGAGCTATTCTTGAATTGACGATTGTTAAAAGGCAATGGAATTGATGCCTATTTCGTTCGATTTCCTGTTCATGTAGATCTCGTATTATTATGGCAAAACTGTTCTGCGATCTGCGAAATTTATCGTTTAAAAGAGTCCTCTTCTGCGAGTCTTCTTTCGGTGGCGATCAATGTTGCCAAAATTGCCTACGGATGTCCAAATCAAGTCTACGGTCTTTGTTTTTTGTTTTTTCAGTTTGGCGCAGCGCAATTTTTCTTTGCCGAATTCTGTCTACAGTGAGTAGTGTGTGGTCTAAAGAAGACGAAATGTTTGCAGCCTCACGTTTATTTTTATAGAAAAACTTTTTCCTTGACAACTAGAAGTTATATCTCACAATTTCACCATTGCAGCAAGCCTGGTCGCAGTAACATTTTTCTGCATCAAGGTTTTTGTATAGACCCCCCTCCCACCCCACCCAGACCAAAAAGCAGGTTAGCTCTACAATCAGCCACCTTTTGCCTTCTGCTTTAGACTCATGAAACGGTGGGTACCAGCCTGTTCAAGCTTTCTGCTTGCTTGCTGTGTTGCTTTTGCAATCCAACTTTTCTTCTTCTCACCAATAAGTACTCCGGATTTACTTCTACTGCCCCCGGCTTCCACTCTTTCAACCAACAAGAAATTACAGGTGAAGAGCTTCGCAAAGATATCAAATTCTGGCTTGCACTAATATATAATAATTAATTATCAAATGATGCTGCTTCTTTTGTGGTTTTAATTATCATTTTTTTCTTCTACTTGTAGGAAGTAATTAAACTTGGAGAAGGATTTGTGGAGGGCCCAGAAGATGTTTGGGTGGATAAGGAGGGTGTTGTGTATACAGCTAGTAGAAATGGTTGGATAAAAAGAATGCACGAGAATGGTACCTGGGAAAACTGGAAGAAGATAGACAGTAATAACTTACTTGGTATAACAATCACGAAGGAAGGTAGTCTCATCGTTTGTGATGCTGAACAGGTGAGAAATTTTAAAATAAGCTCTGAAAATTGGGACAAGAATGAGATAAACAAATAGGAAATGCAGGAAATATGCATGACCCATATCATGATGGTTTTCATTGATTAAGGCAAACAAAGCCTCAGGCTTGACTATTAATGAATGGTGCAATGGCATATCCTGCTAATCCGGAATGAGTGCTTGAGTGCAGGGTTTGCTTAGGGTCACTGATGATGGCATTAAGGTCCTTGTGTCGCATGTTGATGGTTCCAAAATAAGGTAATAGTGCAATACTAAGGGGAAACACTGTTGTAAAGCTCAGAGTATTGTTTTTAATTACTTTGACTAGACAGGTTTGCAGACGAGGTGATCGAAGCAGCAGATGGGAGTCTCTATTTTACTGTTGCAAGCACAAAATTTGGACTGCACGACTGGTATCTAGATGTTTTGGAGGCTAGACCTCATGGGCAGCTGCTCAAGTATGACCCATCGCGGGATGAGACATCCATTTTGCTCGATGGTTTGTGCTTCCCTAACGGTGTTGCCCTCTCTATGGAAGAAGATTATCTGGCCTTTTGTGAAACTTGGAGGTAAGTTAACTGGCAAATGGAGGCAAATTTCGGAGTGGGTAAAAGGGTTTGGGCTTTTAGCTTTCGGAATAGAGTGTGCTGTTTCTGTCTGCTTAAAATTTTAAACGCTTTGGCATAGAGTGTATTGTTTCTGTCTCTTTCCAGAATGTCTCCTACTTCTCTCTTCTGAATCAGGTTTAGGTGCTATAAGTATTGGCTGAAGGGCAAGAACAAAGGAACTTTGGAAGTTCTTGTTGAGAACCTTCCTGGTGGCCCTGATAACATTAATGTGGCTCCAGACGGCTCTTTCTGGATTGCTTTGCTGCAGGTATTCAGCTCTTTGGACTGAGAGAATTTTCCTTTTTTTAACAAAAACCAGAAAAATGAGGAAACCGAACAATATTATGCATTATTCACCGAAAAATGGTTTGCCCAAGGCAACGCAATATGCATACCAGCGTATATGGGTAAAGGTCAAGAGACTCGCGACTCTCAACTCAACACACAAGTTCTTGCGCTGCAGTTGACCTCCCCGAAGCTGGAGTTCGTGCACACATCGAAGCCAACAAAATATTTTGTAGCATCAATCCGGAAGTTGGCAAACCTAGTAAATGGCGTTTACCAAAAAGCATCGGTCGTTAAGGTGGCAGCTGATGGTCACATTATCTGGAAATTTGACGATCCCGATGGGCAAGTAATGAACTTTGTGACATCAGCATATGAGTACGAGGAACACCTTTATTTGGGTAGCCTGAGTACCAGCTTCATTGGAAAAATTCCGCTGAAAGCTGAATGACGCTCTGATTTTGCTGTCAAAACCCAAAGCATACAGGAAAGCAAGCTCTTACGATCATTCTGTCTACTAAATGTGTCTTGGATTGCCTCGACAGACGAAATTGTAACTTATCAACCGCATAGGCGAATAAAACATCTGGTGCACGGAATAGTGCACATTCGCTGAGAAAATTTTCGTTGAGCCAGGCATAACAGCCGTGGCATGTGGGCAATTTTCCTTGCATAAGAATACTAGCCATTGAATATTGAGACTTCAAAACACTCGGAACCAACGAGCCGTAAGTAAGGCCCGTACAAATGTGATAGTTGTGTAAAAAGTTTCTCAGTTGCACTCAATCAGGTTCATTACCATTCTTGGGTAAAATAAACATGATCCTGGAAACAGTAGCAATTATGGCATGACTTTGTAATTCAATAAATTTAAAGCGATGACAGGAAAGCTCACAGATAACAAATAGGTCTTTTCCCTTATCACTGTCAAACTCCAGGATCAGCTACTGATTTTTTTTGACATCTCGAAAGTAGTTTTGTCCGATCTGCAATCTCAGTCACGTTCACTAATGGCAGTCAAATGTTCATCAATTTCCTCAGTTGACAACACCCTGAAAACTCGATCATCTGTTTTCACAACTCCCACCTGCCAAAACATGAAATATTTATATATATATATGTTAACACTCAAAACAACTCCTAACATGCCATACATGGCATCTTATCACTCCAGTCAGAAAAATAATAAACGTGAGTCCGATTCGAAAACAAGAGAGAACAAATTAAAAAACATCTCCTCATTAGACCTTCAGCTACCTTTGAGAGTGAACATGTTTAAAAACATTTAACTCCCTCATTTAGTTATTGTGATGCCTGTATTACTAAATTGTTGATTTGAATAGAAACATAAGTACCTCTATCTCAGTTGCCTTGAAATCCTCCTGAAGAACAGACTGCAGAACAGAAATGGCAGTCTGCAAAACAGTAACATTGCATTGTATTAGGATCTTTATACTAAAAGATAAATGTAGCAATATCATACAAACTAGCAGATATCATACAATGTCAGCTTTTCTCTGATTAGTTCAGTAATCAAACTTAAAAGTAACGATACTTTTCTTGAATAACACTTTCTATTTCTACGCTACAAATCAAGTAGCCCTAGAGATCAGACACTCTGTATCAATGATCTGAAAGCTTGCCTAAACTTTCCAAGAGTTTTGAACAATACATGTGAAAAATTTCCCAACTATAATCTAGGAACACCTTCAGCAGCTTCTCTGTAAGTACCTGCACAGTTTCATCATATGAGAAAGCAGGATCATTCTTCATTTTCTTCTCCAAGAAACTGATGGCCTCTTGTTCCTTCAATCCAGCGCTTGTTGCCTGAAACATATTTGCAAAGTAAAGCTCCTTGAACAAAAAGCAGTTTTGGAAATACTCTTCTAAGTGAAATTAAAATTAACAATTGATGAACAGAGAAACAGTTTTGTTGGATATGAAATGGAACATATTAAGTTGTATTGCATGACATTTTAAATGTTACTGCAATCACAATAAAGCCAACATTTTAAAAGGGGACAATTGTTTTTGTGTACGAAAGATTCACTGGTAGGATATTAAGATAATAATATCTAGCTGCACTATTGTTGCCCCCTCAGGTCCCCACTTAAACCTCTTTTCAACAGGAATTATCTGATTCATGTCCACCACGACATTTAAATGGTCACAAAACAAGAACCATTGATTTGATGCACCTTAGTGAAAATATTCAGTTAGACAACTACCTTGTGACCATAAAAGTGACCAGCAGGATCACACTTGTAAAGTTGAGGCCCTCTCTCCTCATCAATGCCCAAAACCATTGCAACTTCACAGAACAATATGTAAAATAGGTTAAGAATAAATAGTTTGAGAGCATCAGCAAAAGTAACGGGTATAATCTCGGTGTTCACATATGTGTGCCTGCTTTTTACACATGGGTATAATCAGCATCCCGATGTTTACACCCAAGAAACATCGCAATAAAAGAATTACACATGCAGGAATATAAAGGAGAACAAATGCATACCAACACCAAGGGGTCTCATGTAAGCGTGCTGAGTATAAACCTGGGACTTGTCTGCAATCCTACAAATGCACAAAAGATGTCATTACGAATTCTATAGAAACCATATGTAGAATGGACCAAAGTTATATGACCACAGACAAATAATGTATAATTGAAAATGATTATATGGATGTGCAAGAAACATGTACTAGCAAAACTGTGCTAAGTAATGCGATGGAGCCACGCTTCAAATTCTGAAAGGAAAACTGTAAGATAACCTAAGAGATAAAAACAGAGCTTAGCATAGCTTAAAGAAAAAGCCCAAAAGGTGATGATAGGGCACTGAAGCCTCGGCTCTCCAATATTGACACCAACATTAAAATACTTAACTTGCATTGTACTCCTGCTATACCAAAACTCTTTGCTTCGTCAACATCAAAGAGCTACAGCACAGATAAATAGCATGGCAAGTTAATAACTTGATATTGACATAGCATCCCATACCATTTAGCCAGTACATCCACGGGCATTTCATATCCATATCTGAAGCGAAACTCAGCTGCTTCATTTCTTGCTTGTTGTACCAAAGTCCTTGCATCAGCTGAAAATTGACATAACCTACTCATAGAACCGTGGGCCACAACCTCAACGTTTTACAAGAACATCAAGATCCTATCCTGCACGCTATTCTCACTAATTTCCATTCAAGCTCAATAACCTAAAACTCCAGTAATCATCTCAAATCAAGATCCCTTTGAAGAAAAAAAAAAAACGGAAAGAATTGACAAAGCCCAAACCTGTCATGCCAGTGGCAAGCAATCCAAGATACTTGGTAATGGGGAAAAGGTGAGTAACACTAGTCTGATCCAAAAGCTTGTCCTGCTCATATATTCAAGTTCAATCACCCACTCAATCAGATCAAAATTCCAAATAAATCTTACAAAAACCCCCCAAAAATAAAAGGAAAAAAAAGCACAAAAGAACACGAAATAAATAACGGAACGGAATTGACTGACCGGAACCTTCTTCTGAGTGACGACGCATACGGAGTCCTTGCCGCGAACTCCGATCGAAGTGATGGCCGCCGCCTTCACCGCCTTAAATGCGTACTCTGCACCGAAACGGAGATAATCGAGAGCCAAAGCTAATTTATAGAAAAAAAAAAAAAAAAGAAACACACGCACACACAGACACAGAGAAAGGAAAAAAAAGTAAAAAAAGACATACCGACTTGGAAGAGGCGGCCTTCCGGCGAGAAGATGGTGATGTGGCGATCGTAGCCGCCTCCGCTTCCTCTGCTCATTTTTTCCCTAATTGGCAATTGCGAAAGTTAGACGGATTCGAATGAGTTAAGGACTGTTTGTTTAAAAATCCGATTTAACTTTGGGACGGAGGCCGATGACCCACTGAAGAAGAAAACTCCCGACCTAATTTCCCTAAAATACCCTCCGTTCTTTCCTTTCCTCTCGCGCACGACTTCAATTGTTGAAGTCCATCAAACGTCGGCGTTTCTTGCTAGTGAGTCAATGAAACGCAGACGTTTCAGATCGGTGCTGGTTCGGTTTTAGCGGTTGTGAAGATTTTATTTACTAACATGCCATTTTTTAAAAGGTTTTATCAATGCACACGCTTGGGGCCACTGAATCAGTATCTACCTGTTTTTCTTTTTTGTTTTTTCACCTCCGTTTTCAAGAACCCTATTGGAATTTTGGAATCTGTGAATCCTTATCAAACCACGGCCATTGACAAAAGCCATTATCTTGTGATTTCTTGATAGAAATATGAGGTTAGATTGCGATTATTTGGATCATTTCTTGATTATCTTCGGGAAATGGCTGCAGATGGCTCCATGGTCAATAGGCTCTGCGGTGATGGTTCGGTCACCGATCACGTCCCCTATTTGCCCCGGTCAATAAGGTCTCCGTTTCCCCCCCCCTCTTTTTGTGTGTGTATATTTATTCTTGAAATAAAGTAGTTTATTTAGATGTTTAGAAAATTAAATTTTTAATTGGGAAGATTAGCTCTATCTTGCTCTCATTGCCGAACGAATTTCCATTTGATTAAGAGTATAAATCACTTTTAAAGCGGATATTACCAAAAAAAAAATCATAAATTTTTATGATTCAATTTTAATTTTTTATATTTTTATTTAAATTTTATATATTTTAAATTAATTTTAAAAATATAATTAGAATTATTAAAAATTATTTATTAATCAAATTAAAATTAGTAATGAATTGATTATTTTTAAAAAAATTAAAAATAAATTTAAAAGTTAAAATAAATATATAAAAAATAAGAATTTAATTATAAAATTATATATATATATATATATATAGATATATATTTTTAGAATATAATATTTTTAATTTGTTTTTAAAAGTTAGTGAAGGGGTGAAGAACGGGACTCAAGTTTTTTTTTTTTTTTTTATAAATATATGTATAGTTAAAGAAAATGTATGTAAAGACTAATAAAAATGTGTATATAATTAATATAATTGTGTCGTTTATATACTGCCGTTGTCTTTATACAAATTATATGTACATTTAACTCACCTGTTTATACGATACATACTTTTCAAAAAAAAAAAAAGGGGGGGGGGACTATATATTTTTTTAAGAAATAAAATAAGTGAAACCCGCTTGTGTTTTCAACACGGACCGTTAACGGGGTCGTCTGTCTGTCGCGGATGTGTACGTCCATATGTACATAAATGCATATCTGCGGCAAGATATTATGTTCCGTTTTGGCCCTTCATTAATGGAACCCCACCGCTAAAGCTGAAAGAAAGCAATCCCTCAACCTCAAATTTCTCTCCACATGCCCGTTTCGTCCTTGTTTTCCTGTTCGCGTAAGATTCGTGTTGTCGTGTTCTTTCTCGATCCCAATATCGATTTGAATTTGAATCTTTATGTTTCATTTTTGGATAGAATATTTAGAATTTTCATTATGTATATAAATATTCTTTTTTCTTGTTTTTTGTTCGCCCCAATTTGGCGTTCTTAGTTTGGTCATTTCCGTTCGGCTTCCCAAATCGTCAGGTTCCGATTCTGTTTGCGCGTTTTAATTTCTGATTTGAAGACTATTTATTTTGTTATCCGATTGTGATGAAGCCAAGCCATTGTAGTCAGTATTGCGGTACGATGCGTATTTGAGATTCCGTAAGCTAGCATTTGATGCAATAGATGCTGATCACTGATCCAACACGGTGATCTACAGCATTTGATGTTTTAGAGATTGCCTGAAACAGCTTGCAGTTTGGCTGTTTTAAATTTTCAGGCTCCGAAGGACGAGTCTGGGTCTAGATCATTCCATTGTGATCTATTCGAGTCCCAAAAAGAGCCTTTTTGTGAAAACAAGAGAACAAGGTTAAGGCTGCGAACTTATTTTTCTCTTGACTTCACATGCTTTCTTTTTTTTCTTTCTTTTGAGATTTCCAAGGCTCTGTTTAGTTAAAAAGAAGTTAGGAGATTAATTGATCTAAATTTTATTACTCTTTGGTGGAGTAAAGACGGTTCTGAACGTTGTCTTGCTGCTGCTGTTTGGATCTGAACCTGGTAGTAAGAGCATTACTGAATCTTTGTACTTGTAAGTTGGATACATTTTCGGAACCTGGTAATTCTTGCTAGGTTATTTACTAACTTTGGATTCTAAAAACGTAAGCTATTCAAATTGGTTTTTTGGCTTGGCAACTTTATTATTTGTTGACAAGGGCATATCGCCAAGAAAAGAACTTTTTGTTTCTTGCTTGCCTAATGAGTAATGAAAGTCGTAAGGAATTTTCACCAGGAGACTGATCATCAGAAATGTGCCCGCTCTCTGTGTTTGTGTGTGTGCATGTGCGCATTTGTTTTCATGTTGGGAGAGAGCAATCCAAATAATAGCATGTTCCTTCGCAGCGGGATTTTTTTTTTGTCATCTTTTAGTTTAGTGGCAATCCATTGGGTGAATAATGAACAAGATAGGCTCATACTTTTATTTCTGTCTATCTCATGGACATCTAGGATGAAAGGAGGCTTTTTCAGATTCAGGGGCAAACAACTCTCTCTTTTCCTCATTGTTCTCTTTTGCACTACCCTTCTTCTTTGCACATGGGAGAGAATCCCACTGCTTACTACCTTGCTTCCACCTGCAGTTGTTTTGCCGTTGTCTTCAGGTACATTAAAGTATTTTTTCCCTTTAATTCTGGACTTTCTAATTTACCAGTCATATATTAGCTGTAAGCCAGCACATCAAGATACTGTGTACCTCATGTTTATACGTAGATGTGAGACATTCCAGCATCAGGGTACTTGCATTCCTCCTAGAAATCTGTAACAAAAAAAATGTGTTTTTGTTGGAAGTGAGTCTCTATGTTGCCAGAGATTTGTGTTACCTTTAAGAAACAAGATGCTCTGCAGTTTAGTTTTCACCTCTCTCGTGTCTCCCTTTTTGGGTTTTAAATGCAAACATAGATATGAACTTAAAGGCCATTGCGCGATGTAACTGGGCAGTGTTATCCAAGCCTGGACATTGACATTTGTGTGACAAAACAGTTAGCATTAACAATTTGTCCTGTAAAACAAAATCCCTTAATGTTTATTATGTCTTCTGCATGACGCTTATGAGTTCAATGCCATATCATAACCTATCCTCATGTGTTTGCCAGCTGTGCAATAATTCTGTTACCAGTTTTTTCTGTTTACTCATTTAGCAGAGGAATTCTCTTGAATCTGTAAACTCATTTCCTCTTTCCATTATGTGATACAGACACACAAGTGGAAACACCTATTGTTAGCTCAGTACAATCGGGTTCAGATGATTCTTCTTACACATCATCAAGTTCTGCACGAAGGGAAGGTATCATATGACTTTGTTTTTATTTTTGTGATAAGAAACCAAATTAAGAGTTGACAGATTAGCTGTGGTGTTTTTATACCTCATTCTCATTCCTCTGCGATGAGAACTTTTTCTAGATATACTGTTACTATTTGTCTGGCAGTGGTAATATAAAAATCAAAGTCATGACGTCATATTTTCAAATGCATTGCTGGTGTGCAGCTTAGTGTTTGACTCTGGATTCTAGATTAGATATAGTTGGGAATCTAAGTGATCATGTCCGTGCGTATAACAAAATTATGGCATATACGGACTTTACTGATGTTCCTCTAATTGTGTCAGAAACAGAATCAGTAAATGAACAAGTTCTGGAAACTGAGAAGAAGGGCATCACAGAAAATTCTACAAATTTGACAGAAACAGAATCAAGGAACAAAGAAAGCCCAGAAATTGAGAAAAATGGAGCAGTAGAAAAGAATTACCAAAATGTAGAAGAAAAATATTCAAAAGGAGAAGGAAAAAATGGGTATTTGGCAGGACCAGTGGGTTCTACAAATGCAAGCTTCTCAATGAAGGAACAGGATGATAAAAATGTCATAAGAACTACTGAAAATCAAGGTAAACTGTATGTTTGCACTGTAGTTTTTCTCTTTTTGATAACTGATTAACTGACTCTTTTGAGACCTCACATATGCATTTTTGGTTGTGCTGCAAATCACATTGGTCACTTGCATGGGTTCCATGGTAAAATAATTGAAAGGCACTTGCAGTGATCACTAATAATAATTTTCATTCAATTCCTTATTGTTATTTTTTTTCCTTTTTAGCATCATGTGGAACATATATTTACATGTGGTACCATCAATGTATTGCTAACTGGTGATTCTTTTGTTATCTGATTCTTGCTTCAGTCTGTAATTATGCAAAAGGAAAATGGGTTATAGATAATACGAGGCCTCTGTATTCTGGGTCTGGTTGTAAGCAGTGGCTGTCAGACATGTGGGCTTGCCAGCTCACACAACGCAAGGATTTTGCCTATGAAAGACTGCGGTGGCAACCAAAAAACTGTGAAATGGAAGCCTTTGAGGGATCCAAGTTTTTAAAAAGGTAATTTCAGATTTTGTCACAGCACAGTGCCTCATCCTGTCGGTGAAAATTTTTACTTTTACAGGTCAGACTGTTCCATGGTTATTTAAAATGTTTATGACTGATGAATGAGAAATTTTGATGAGTGTGGGAGCCTCATGCAATGGGAACCCCATTTTTAATGGCAGCATAAATAGATGCATGGTTGTTGCTCTTGGTGTTTTGATTGTTGTCATTTCTCCTTGTGCTGATTGATTGTGTGATGATCTAATCTATGCATTCTAGGATGCAACACAAAACTCTGGCTTTTGTTGGGGACTCATTGGGCCGACAACAGTTCCAGTCTCTAATGTGCATGATAACTGGTGGTAAGCAGAGGCTTGATGTTAGTGATGTGGGGAGGAAGTATGGGCTTGTAAAACGACGACACAGTGTTCGGCCTGATGGTTGGGCTTACCATTTTCCAAGCACCAATACAACTGTTCTTTACTACTGGTCAGCTTGCCTCTGTGACTTGGAGCCCATTAATATCACTAACCCAGGCACCGATATTGCCATGCATCTTGATCGTCCACCAGCCTTTTTACGCCAATTTCTCCATAAATTCGATGTCCTAGTTCTTAATACAGGGCATCATTGGAACAGAGGGAAGCTTGATGCCAATCGGTGGGTCATGTTTGTAGGGGGCAAGCCCAACACCAACCGGAAGCTTGCAATGATTGGAAATGCCAAAAATTTCACAATCCACAGCATTGTCAATTGGGTGAATGCACAACTCCCAAAACATCTGCACTTGAAAGCCTTCTACCGAAGTATCTCACCCAGGCATTTTGTTAATGGGGACTGGAACACTGGGGGAAGCTGCGATAATACAACCCCTATGTCTGTGGGAAAGGAGGTACTACAAGATGAGTCTAGTGATTATAGTGCTGGCCACGCAGTAAAGGGGACAGGAGTTAAGCTCTTGGACATAACCTCACTATCTCAGCTGAGAGACGAGGGTCACATATCAAGGTACAGCATTAGAGCTTCATCGGGAGTGCAGGATTGCTTGCATTGGTGTCTACCGGGCGTTCCTGACACATGGAACGAAATTCTCTTTGCACAAATCATTGATGCATCGTGGGTACGGAAGGAGTAGTTCTCGATGACACGAGAAGGCTGTATGATTTTTGTGGCTCGAATCAGTAGAACCACCGAAATGCCCTGATTACTCAGGGGATTAGACTTCGGTGAACCGGGAGACATCGCCTAATAGTACTGTACACTAGGCTCTACCTGGGGAGCTCAGTTGGCCAAGAAGTAAGCCATTGCACGATTCCTAAGGTAGAAGAGGATTCTTGTACCGTCGGCAATGTTAAGTTATTTGGTCACCGTTTGTAAGAGATTCAGTTTTTCGCGTGCGTTGATCAGCTGAATATTTCTTCTTCATCCCGATATGTTTCCACGGATGGGGCCGATACACTAATTCTGTATATCCAATTAAAGTGAACTTTATCTTCTTGGAAATTTTCGGTCGGAGGGGTAGGCGAAAGGTTAATTACTCGATGACTACGTTGATTTATGAATTAGGGTCCCCGCTACGTGGATGGTTGGGATACGGGAGTAGACAAGGTGGGGGGACGGGGTTACTTTTATTTATCTATTTATTTATTTTTATATAAAATGTGTAATGGGAAACTATGTAACATAAATGTGCTAATATATATGCATATATGTATCAATAATATAGTTTTATTAATTGTATATATATTTTTTTAATTTATCTATATATATTACAAATTTTAAAGAAGAATAATAATAATAACAACACGTGAGCGTTCGCTCTGTTTTCATCCGTTGGTGTATCCTTTTTATTATGCGAGAGCGGATTCCAGAGTGAGATTGGGGAACCAGATTTTGGGCGTGCGTGCCGTTCTGCCCGAAAACGGTAGATTGCGTTGGTGGGCCACGTCAGTCACTCCAACAGACCAACCAATCAATGCGATGCAACACGAAAACCGGGCTCCAACGGTCCGATCCAGTTGCTGTCACACATTTAAACGTTATTTTTGTCAGTTTCATCAACGACTTTGCCGCCAGCGATTCCAAAGTTAAGATTTATTTATCGTTTTTTTTTTTTTTTCAATTGGAAAAGGTGAAACATTCAATTATGTCCGGTTTTCTGATAGCCGATTAATTGTGGAATATGGCTGGGGAATTCGCGAAATCGGTGGAGGATGGGCTCAAGCTATCCAAAAGGATATACTTCGGCAATGACAGGGCCGTCTCGCCGCCCAAGCCTCCGCCGTCTATGGAGAAATCCCTCGGCTCCTCCCTCCCCAGGGCGCCTGATAAGAACCTTACGGGAGAGAGTGAATTCAGAGGAGGAGATTGTGAGAGAGAAGGAGAGACAGAAAGGGTAGAGAGAAGGAGCAGAGAAATTTCAGAGGGAAATGACGAGTTAATTCATTCATCCATGACCTCATCCCACCGGCAATCACATATATACTATGGGCTATAGATATTCTAGATCCTAACGGCGCCCGTGGCCTACGCCGTCATCTCCGACCCCCGGCCATCGTGGATAATCCGGATTTGGCCAGCTATCAGCCTCACGTGAACGGCAGGTGCGATTCCCCGGCACTCATTCCTCTCCGGATGAACCTTATCAAGCTGGAGGCGGATAGCTATCTGGACAATCCGATTGTTCGGATAACCTGATCCTGGAGGGTCCATTGTGCTATGGGCAGTAAGCGCTGCGATTGCCGCATCGCCATTCCCCTGGGCGACCAGGTAAACAACTTAGTTTCTCTTTTTTCCTTTTTCTTTTTTTCTTTTTTTTTTTTAATATTTAAATCTTTAATTGGGATTTTTCTTCTTAAATTGTCCTATTGCTAACCTTAGTCTACCTGGACTTTAGTGCGTGTATTTTACTGGGAGTGTTTGTTTAAACTTGCGCTTTCTCTTTTTTTTTTTTTTTTTTGGTTGGCTCTATCGTTGTTGTTTGAGGCTTTGGGAGAGTTTCAGGTTTCTGCTTGTTTTAAGTTCTGAAGTGATATACTATTTGGCTAACAGGGTTCGGTTCTAGGTGTTGAGGCTGAGGTTCTTAGAAAGTCATACCAAACTGAACTGATTGCGGTCAAAGACAAGATAGATTTGGACAAGGAATCCCGACCCGAAAATGGAGGCTTTCTGAAGCCCCATATCTTTACTCTTACCATGCCAACAGTACATAGCGCGAGGTATTAGTTTCAGAGGTTCTTATTTATTTTTTGAAGTCAGTTTCTTCTAAGTGATGTGATTTTCTATGGTTTAAGGTTGATGGAGGTTCCCTTCTTTCAGTTAAAGTCAGCTGGGTGCAGAAATTGTCGTCTCATGAGGGGCAGTTCTCATTGGTGGTGCCATTCAGTTTTCCCAAGAACATTACCCCTGCGGTGAAGAAGATAGCAAGAAAAGAAAAGATAGAACTGAACGTAAATACTGGTACCAGAACTGAAATTGTTTGCAGGGCAACTAGTCATCCTTTGAAGGTGAATTCCTCGCATGCATCCCTCAGTACTTCATTTTATTACTGATTCTCCAGCAACTGATGTAAGTTTTTGGTAATTTTCTAGGAAGCACGACATCAAGTAGGAAAATTGATCTTATATGAATCAGAGAATCTAACTTGGACAAATATTGACTTTTATGTTTCAGATTCTGTAAGTCTCCTATCATTCTATATTGACTAGCCTTCATATCTTCTTATTCACTGCTGCTCCATTTGACTGTAGAATCCACAAATTTGTGATGCTCGAGCATCTTTGAGGATGGAGGTTTTATATTAACTTGTGAAGAGTTGACTCTGGATGATTATATGCCTATTTAGGTTTCTTCAAGGCATATATTTGGTGGAGTCCTTCTGCAATCTCCATCTGTGTATGATCCTGATCAAAGAGAGATGTTCTGTGCCTATCTTTTTCCAGGAGATCAGCAGAGTAGGAAGGTTAGAATAGTCTGTGCTCAGTCATGACAGCTGCTCTGTTGGTTGTCTACCTTTTATTGTATCCATACTCATCTTAATCAATCTGATAGGTGTTCAGAAAAGAGATAGTATTTGTTATTGATATAAGTGGAAGCATGGAAGGAAAGCCACTTGAGCGTACAAAGAATGCATTATTTGCTGCCCTTGCTGAGCTTGATCCAAAAGATTCATTCAACATTATAGCATTTAATGGAGAGACTTATCTATTCTCATCATCAATGGAGTTGGCTACAAAGGAAACATTTGAAAGTGCTGTTCGGTGGACTAATATGAACTTCATTGCAGGAGGAAGTACAAATATTTTACTTGCCCTAAATAAGGTTATGCTTCTCATTTACTTTGAGGATCTTGTCTTCATGTGTCCTTATATATGCATGGATGCATGCATAATAAATATTATAATCTTTTCTTATAAACTCTAAGTGGAAAATGGGATGTTTGTGCACTATCAGAATCCTTATGCTGTGACAAACAAACAATGTGCTTGCACAAAAATTTCTGACTTATACTGTGACATTCTTCCAGGCAATAGAGATGGTATCCAATACTCAAGGTTCTATCCCTGTCATCTTCCTTGTTACTGACACGTCGGTGGAAGATGAAAGACACATTTATGATATGGTGAAAATTTATCTGACAGATGGAGGATCAATATGTCGACGTTTGTACACATTTGGCATAGGTAATGGATTCTTATGTTTTGTGCTTCTGACACTTGGACTGGCAACATTACCCTATCTCTTGGGTGTAGTGAAAGGGGTAGGGGCAGACAGTTTTTGAAGTACTTAACTGATGATACCTATACCACTATTGAGACAAGCTTATCTCATCTAGTTTTCAATGATATTTCCTAAGGATATCATAAAATTTTGTTCTGTGCACTTGCTTTTCTTAACTTTGGCATTTTCAACATGGCAGGTTCATACTGTAATCACCATTTCCTGAAGATGCTTGCAATCCTTAGCAGAGGGCAATATGATTCTGCATATGTTGTAGGTTAGTTCTGCATTTTAGTTTAAGGCTTTTCTTCCCTCACGAGCTTGTTAGCACAGTTTTCTTCTATTCTTCTGCTTCTTTTTCCTTTTTGTTAAAAGGGAAGGGAGGTTGCCACCATGGACAAGTGGCATCAGATATTGGTGTTCCAATATCATAAGTTCGATAAATTGAACTAAATGGTCAGAAGTTTCCGAGATAACTTGAAGTTTTTTAAGACAGGTCAGAGGTTCTGCAATCTTTGAGGAACTGGCCCCACATATTTCAATCATTTAACTGGCATGAATTAAAAGCTTGGATGTCCATAATCCATTGACATAAACACAGAGGGCGTACTGGTTTCCACGTCTGTCTAAACTTAACATGAACTGGATCCTGTGTCCTTCAACGTAGTGACTATTGAAGTTCTAATCCTTTGGATGCGAAAATAAATTTTCTATTAACCATGTAAAGAGTATCTGACACATAGTGTTGGAAATTTATCTTGTATCTTTCTTTTTCCTTACATATAACATAATACTTATATCACTCTTTTTTTTTCTTTTTTTTCTTTTTTTTGTGTATGGTTAGATTTGTAGAATCTTGAATGCTGAAGTTTGTAAGCAGGGCTTTATCAACCATTCTTGCTAATATAACCATCAAATCATTTGATGATCTTGATGAAGTTGAGGAATCGAATGGATTCATCTAGGCTTTTATTCATTCTGCCATGTCAGCTTAGTTTCATTCCATGACCTTTCCTATTTGGTTCCATAGCTTACGATTCATTCCACTGATTTGCTATTTTCTTTATTTTTTTCCTCAATTGTGGTGTATGTGACACCTAAATTCAAATCCCACATCCAATATTCATGAAGGTTTTAAAGCTGAAGTTTCCTACTTTTCCTTTTTTTTTTTAGTTGTTATATTGCAATACAAAGGTTTCTAGCACCAAATTTGCTTACTTTTACTTTTTGAAATTCCATTGCAATATGAAATCAGAAGGTGTGCTTCACAATTCTCAAGTCACCTATTTTCTGTCAACTTTGGTGCTGATCCTGCTCCAAAATAATTCATTTGCTTCTTTAATAGACAGTCTTTTTACCTAACTTGTGTAGATTTGATGTTGTCTCTCATTTCTTTTGCAATTGTTTAATAGGTTTACCCTCCTCATATTCCCGACCTTTCATCTGAAAGTCCATTGACTCTTTCAGGGAGATATAAGGGTCACTTTCCTGACTTCCTTAAAGCTAAAGGTGTTTTAGGAGATCTTAGTAACTTTGTAATACACTTGAAGATACAAAAGGATCTTAGTAACTTTGTAATACACTTGAAGATACAAAAGGCAAAGGACTTACCTCTTGAGAAGGTAAGGTGCCTAGTTATATTGGTTTTCACATCGAGATTTGTGTTGTGTTTTCTTCAATTTTTTTCTTCAGATTCTAGGCTTAACGCGTGATACTTGTTTTAGAACTTTGTTGTCTTGGTATATCCATTGCCCATGCCTTTCTTTCTTTTGTTTTTTCAGCTCCACCAGTTTGGTCAATTTCATGCATTGTGTGGTTAATGCCCTGATTGTTTCTCCCTCCTTTTTGCCCCTTCCTTTCTTGTTCACAAGGGGCTTGTGATGACTGGTAGTTTGCTAAGTAATGGTAATGCCAATGGTGGTTATAATTTTCATTCCTTCCAGGTCATGATGTTATATAATGACATCTATCAATCTGTTTTTCTGTTCTATCTATTTGATTTTGTGTATTCATGCAGCTCACTTTACTGTTATGCTGTTCTATCCATTTGAATGGTTTCTTTTCTCTCTATATATAGTCATGAAGCTACAAGTGCCATTTTGTTCATCATGTGCCTTAATGAGTTCATTACAATCTCACTTGATAGCCTGCATTAATGTCACATTCTCATGTGACAAGCTTTGGACATCCGGAGGTTTTGTTGTTGCGCTCTTGTAATTTTGTTCTTGTAACAGGTTTTTGCAAAAGAAGAGATTGACCTGCTCACAGCCCAGGCATGGTTCTCAGAAAATAAACAACTTGAAGAGAAGGTCTGTGGTTGAATTAATAGCCATTCTTGTTGTTTCTGTGGCTATAAATTTTCTCGTCTGATGATCCTGAGCCATTAAGTTATAAATAAAATTTAAGAATGATTCCATACATCTGATCCATAGTAATACATGGACGCTACTTCTTGGAGGGGTTTTTTTTACGTCTTGGCTTTCATTTTTACCTCATGACTGCTTCTACGTATCCTGAAGCCAAGTTTCCATGTAGTAGACGAATAGAACCACCAATTGGCTAATGAAAGTTCTTTTGGTTGCCAGGTTACCAAGATAAGCATACAGAGTGGTATTGTGTCTGAGTACACCCGTATGGCACTGCTTGAGACAAAAAGACAAAGTGAAGCCGCAGATGCTCCAGGAGGCCATAAGGTACTTATTAGCCTAGAGCCCTGCAAAATATGCTGCAAATTGTCGCTAATTTTCAACTTTGTTTGAACAGTTATCACAGAAAAGTGATTCCTGGAGAGGCTCTCAAGGCCAGAGAATAGCACTACTTGGTAGCCCATGTGTTGGCTTTGGCAATTTGACTGCAACTGCTGAAAACACCCCTCCGGATGTCGAAGAACCAGAGTCACCAGAGGCATGTGGAAGCATGTGGGAGAGATGCTGCATCCTGTGTTGCTCCAAGACGAATGACCAATCTGCCGTAGTGTTAACCCAGCTTTTCACTGCACTCTAGCCTGCCTTCGCTGCCTCGAGTGCTGTTCAGCATTGGGTTGTGGACATGATGGAAGCTAAAAAACTCGTTCTTCCTGTTTTTTTTCAATCAATGTACATTTCCCGCAGGTGTATACGAGTGAAAATTGTATAATATTTGTCCACATTAAAACTATACTATTCTTTTCCGAGCTAGTAGATTGTGCAATTGCTCAAACTCTGTTCTTCTACAGCTTTGGACTTACATGTCACTGGCAAATATTGAAGAGCGGAAACTACCGAGTCAGCCAGATTCAATGGAGATTACATTGCAAATAGAAGATACTGGAAAATGCAATTCGATGCTGACAAGTGAATAGCACGATAACAAGATCTCCTGAACAGTCTGACTGTTTCAATATCCGTATAATTACCCCGAATGTGCTTGAATATTTGCTGCCGCAATCTCATAGATCAGTGGCTGAAGACACACTGTTTAAGGGCAAGCATGGTACGAAGTTAGTCTTAATTTGTCTTCCGAGATCAGGTCTCCTGATGCTTGTAAGGAACGCGAAGTTCCCTATTCCCTCCTCGAGCAGGCAGCAGATTTGACAAAAAGCTTTGCCAGCAGCAAACAATATTTCACTGTCAGTCACAAAATTATGATCAGCGCTAGCCCTCAATTTTCATTTTACCGCCAAGCTCTCATTGGTGCTTTTCATTTCTCTCGCCTTCTCCTTTCTCTTGTTACCCTTTAGAGCTCATGAGACGCCTTTTAACTCCAGTAGTATTTTCTGCTACGCGTTCCACCACTTTTACCTCTACCTCTCCTGTATCTATCGAGCCCGTTAGTGAACGATCCACAAGCACTGATCGTAACAAATGGAAAATAAATTAAGTTAAGGAAGACTCATAGATTGACCGCCTTGAAGAACAATATCCTGAACACCCTCAGTGACACTAGTTCCAGGAGCCTCTACATGAGTTTCTTTCTTTTCAAGCTTTGCCGATTCCTCTTTACCACCCTCCCCCAACCTCGGCTCTTTTCTGGTTGTTTCAGTGGTTACCTTTCCATATTCAGGAGGAATGAAATGATACGGTTCCGCTGAAAATACAAATGCATGAGCCACAGCAGCAATAGCCATCTGCCACACCGTAAAAACGAACAAATTAGCTATAGAACACAATGAATGTCTGTCAACGAGCAACGAATGTTGGGGCACGAAATCTCTCTAACCTTAGAAATGGGCACATTTCCGCTATAGTACTAGACAAGAACTATGTGAGTCAAATCCTAGTCATCGACGAAAGGAAGTACCCTAGCTGTATGGTTCCACTCTCCTTGCATAATGTATTAAACAAAACACCTATCCCTTTGTTAGTTATATTGTCAACCGAGTACAATCACAGTGATCTTGCCTCATTGTGGCATCATTATAGTTGTTGTTTCTGTAATTAATAATTTTTAATAATAAATATTTTTATTTTAATAATTTAAATTTATAACTTTTAAATTATAATAAAATAATTTTTACTTATTTAAAATTTTAAAATTTAAATATCGATCAAATTTAAAAAAAAAAAAGATTATAATGAAATAATTTTACTTCAACTTACTTTCATACAAATCAAAAATTTTTGCAAACCTGTTGTAAATTTGCCTTGCTTGGGCAGAACACCAAACCCACACAGTAGTACAAGACCCATGCCTTGCCACCACGTAGCAAACACAACAGCCTTGAAGCTGATGAATTTTGCGGGTGGCTTTATTGGTTTAAGTTTTTCATACGTTACATTGTAGAACTGGATGAGGCAATATAATGCCCACATTTGACTGAAGTTCAACAGAATTGCTACGTATGGATACCTGCAGATGGATTAGAGCAAGTTAGCTATAGTGAGGCAAAATGCAGGGAAACGTCCTCATACCATTGCAGCAAGAACAGTAATTGTTGAACAGGAAGAAGACATCCTCTCAAAATATGGAGTAAGATTTTATTCCTCATAGACAACTGTTGCCATTTTGTTGCTTCAGCAATAAGTTCATTTACTAGACAGTATATTTTTCCTGGAAAAACAGTATAACAGCGATAGCCCACTTCCATCGAAGCGATAGCCCGAGATTAGAAGAATTGCCAGCACAAAGGCAAGATAAGAAGACAACTAAGACCATACCAGTATCAATCAAGTACGTACCCATAGTACCACTTGAATTCCCCACCACCATAAACCCCCAAAAGCTCCAATATAAATGTCAAGAAAGCACAAAATGTCTTCAGAATCATCCGGGCTAAAATGAAAAATAGTAGAACCCAAGTAATGTTTTGATGAAAATATACAAGTTCATAAAACAAACGGCTTACATATTGGACAAGACCGAATCTTTCTATCACGAACAAATCACTCCCAAGAGCAAATGGCCGGAAGAAAAGTTAAAAAAAGACCTTCCTGGAATGCCTCGATTTTCATCTGTTTCTTCTAGCAATTGCTTGCTGAGGACCTTCCTTGATTCGTTTTCAAGAATTTCTATGACTCTCCTTTCTCCACCTATCGTAATTTTCCTTCAATGCAACTTCTACGGAGCTCACACAACCAATACAAAGATCAAAACTAAATGCAAAGCAATTGAGAGTTTTGCTTCCCCGGAGCCATGTTTTCTCAATCAACGTCGAATGAACGTAATACTTAATACTCTCTCAAATTCAAGCAATTCTCCACGTTTATTTAGCACCAGTACACCATGGCTATACGCCCAGGATGGACATGGTGGCGCCATGATATCAAAGCAGATAGAATTAGCAATACACTTAAAGACAATGCAAGAAACTGAGGGTAGCAACTTACCTAGACAAGCAACCAAATACTTCCCAAATGAGTACAACACAAATGCTTCACAACAACTTCTAAGAATACCACACACGAAAGACAACCTTGGATTCCACAGTGACAAGAACTGGAAGAGGAAATCAACCTTTGAAGATACATCTATCGATGTAGATGATAAAAAGCAATGAAAAAGTGAAGAATTTCACCTTGGAAGGCATGCTCTCAAGCATTACCTCCCAAGGAACCACTAACGTTAACCCCATTCTAACACTGACGGTCTGATGCCTGCAGAACGTGTAACACAATCCATTTTGAAGAAGATATATAGATCCTTACCAACTCTGTACCGTAGACAGGAACCATGAAAATAATTGCTACCATCCATTTTTCTTCCTGGAATTTTTTATTTTTTCGTAAATGAAAAAAAAAAAACACATTAGGTAATGCCCAGTGCTATAGCTCCGAGGAATGTCAAGTGAGAAAAACACATTGGCATCAAGTAGAACCTTACAAGCCACACTCATTACATGGACAAATCAACGACAAGTGGCGAATGCTATGGCAGCATGATGATCATAAGGCTCTCAGAGATTTTAGCATTAGACAAACACCAACACATCTAAAAATTGAAATGCAGATACTTATTATGTTTATATATATATATATATATCATATTCATAATCTTATGTTATATAATTTTTTAAATAAATTTTATTTATTATAAAAAAAAATCTAAATAAAAAGCTCTTAAAATATAACATAAGATGAATTACCAATCAAACAGAATAACTATTAGTGAATTGCCATGCAAGGATAAGTTGCCCATCTTAAAAGTGGAACGTGCAAGTATGATATGGTCCAAGGGCAAGAAAACAAACCGCAGGATTGGGGTCTGATCTGAGATGCTGTAGAATGAGAAAGAAGGAGAGAGACACAGCAACAGGAGCAGAGCATCCGCCGCCTATAACTATACTCATAGATAACCTGATCATCACGTGTTGCCATCAACATTGCCATTGCCATTATCTCTCCCGCTGCATCTCCTTTATTCTTGACCTTTAGATGAACAAAAGGGTCATCGCACACCTCCGTTTCCATTATGATACGTTAATATATATTATATCATTATTACATAATTAATATTTGATAAATTATAGTGTTATATAATTATTTAATTTCTGTTATCACATTAATTCGTGTTTTTGTTATATTAATGATCCTAATTAATTATTTTAATAAAGTTGAGAAGTTAATTAATTTATTTTCCAGGATTACTTTCCAATATGAGCTGAATTGGAAGATGTCATCTCGAGAACAAAAAGTTTGAAGGACGTGAAAAAAACAGGCAGATTGAATGGAGTGTAATTATGCTTATTAATTATAATTAATTATAACAGTCACATTTTTTTAAAAAATGTGAATTATATAATTATTTTTATTTTTATAAAATTATATTTTTTAGTATTAGAATTTAATATTTTTAAAGTAAAAATTCATATTATTAAGACTTGTTGTGTGTCTCTTTAAAAAATATAATTATAAAAATTGTCATAATAATTAATTAAAATTGTCGGTCATAATTGTATTCCGTTTAAAATTTTGGGTCACTAAAAAATCAATTAATTGTGATGGTAAAAAAAAAAAAAAAAAACTCAAGAAATTGATCAACTTGTTATCTCGTACGGATTACTTTCCAATCTGGGTTGAATTGGATGTTTCTACTTTCTACTTATGGAGCGGACCAAAGCCTCAAAAGGGCAAAAAGTGAAACCAAGAACCGAGAAACTGCTGGCTCTAGGAAATCGAAAAGAGAAAGAAACAGTACCGCATCGAGGAGTGGACTGGTGAAAATTCAAATCACGGACGTGATTCTTGGGGGCAAGCCTTTATCAACAGCAGAGCCGTCGCTCTCCCAACCTACGTACCCTTTGCCTCGCATCTCAATGAACTAGGTTTATAGGTTACTCCATTTCCAGCCATCATCAATCCCAAGGAGCTCACATGATCATATTTATAAAGGACACACCATTATGTGTCTCGCTTTAACGAGACACAAGTCAGAACACAATTTATTTAATAATGGAACACAATTTATCTATTTTTGCTCTCTCTTTTTTTTTTATAAAAAAAATAATATTTAATTATCCAACCGTCTCTGTCAATTCGTGTTTACACGTGTTCTAATACAGTTTATTGCGTTTTCTGAGATCTCCCGTTTAGATGGATTTTTCTTCTTCTTTTTTTTCTTTTATTTAACAGTGCTTTCATATCATTTAGATCATGTCACCACAGAAATCAATCCAGGACAAGTATATATTTGGATTTGAGCTCAGAATTTATTAGACTCAAGTTATACCAAATATATATATATATATATATATATATAATGGATTGGATCTTAAAATTTTTCAAAGTTTCTATTTGGATACGGAATAAATCTGCGGATCTAGTGTCGCTTGACAATTGATATTTTATTGTTTGACACGAGTTCCAGGATCTTTGATTGACGTTCAGGGATTTGCATTAGCAAACACAGAAGAAGATGCTACGCCTTGACAAGATTGCTGAAGGGTTGAACTCACTGCCGACTCAGATGCTACAAACAGATTCATGTCGATTTTTTCTTTTTTTTCTTTTACCAATTTATTTTTCAATAACGTTTTTCAGTTTTTCTTCGCCGAGATTTCCAAAAGTTGAATCCCTTCCCCCGTAAAAGAGAGCAGTACGTTGCAAGTTGCGAGTCGGCAAATCCGTTATATATTTTAATTAATGCAATTGACTTATCAGGAGAGAAATAAAAAAATAAAAAAAAAACTATGCTCAAACTGTTTTTTTCAATCATTGTGCGTTTCCCGCAGGTGTATGCGAGTGAAAATTGTATAATCTCTGTCCACGTTAAATTGTACGTTAAAAAATTCCTCTTTTTTTAAAAAAAAGTTATATAATTTATTAATAATCTTAAATTATATAAAATTTTAAATAAATTTAATTTAATATATAATATAAAATTACGAATAATTCATATTTATAAATTTATTTTAAAAAAAAAACAAACAAAATACAAATTTCTTGAAACACAACATAGAATTGATTAGTAATCAAATAAAATAAAAATTAATCGATTACTATGCCAGAATATGTCATCCATCTTAAAGTGGAACGTGCAAGTGTGATATGGTACAAGGGCAAGAAAACAAACCGCAGGATTGGTGTCTGATCTGAGATGCTGGACGACGAGAAAGGAGGAGTGAGACACAGCAACGATGGCAGAGCATCCGCCAATTGTAAGAGCCGGTTGGTGCAGTTGCCTATAACTATTGTACTCATAGATTAGCCTCATCATCATGCGTTGCCATCGACATTGCCATTGCCATTATCTCTTGGATTTTCCTCATTCCACCGCCAGAATGCTCTAAATTAGTAAAATTACTATAAATTTAAAAATAATTATTAAAAAAAAAAAACAAAAAAACAACAACGAGCACCATATCATTCTGCTGCACCAAAACAATTAAATTGTACGATCAAGATGCCCAAATAATTTTTTGACACGCCAGATGAATAATCTATTTTCCCTTTTCTTTTTTAATAATGGCACGCTTTTACTTTTCCTTTTTATTTTTTTTTAATCCTTTTTTGTTCATAGTCGTCATTAATGGAAAATTTCAGAGCGAGGTAATGAAGCAAAAAAAAAAGAGGAGAACACGTGGCAGCGCGCGAGAGTTTTGGACCTGAAGTTCGACACGTGTTTGCATTGTCGCGCACTCTGGCATCCCGAGAGCCGACACGTCTCAACATTTATTTCTCTCCCGGCGCCTCTCCTCTATTCTTGACCGTTAGATGAACAAAAAGGTCCGTTCCCCACTCCCCGCAACGGGGTGCCGCGGAAAATAAAATAAGATAAATCTAAAGGGAAGTTTTTATATGTAATTTTTTTGTGATTATAATATGCTAAACGTTACAAAATTATTGAAAGATTACAAGAATCATTTAAGATTTTTTATAAAACTGATTCTAATATAAAATGTTAATGATATAATATAAAATCTTATTTTCATGGTAACGCGTTAATATATATTATATCATTATTACATAATTAATATTCGATAAATTATAGAGTTATACAAATAGTTAATTTATTTTATCATATCAAATGGTGTTTTTGTTATATTAACGGTCCTAATTAACTACTTTACTAAAGTCAGGAAGTTAATTAATTAATTTTCTCGGATTACCTTCCAATATGAGTTAAATCGGACGATGTCATCCCGAGAACGAAAGGTTAGGAGGACTTGAAAAAAACAGGCAGATTGAATGGAGTGTAATTATGATTATTAATTATAATTAATTATACCAGTTACGATTCTTTTGATTCTTGAAATGTGAATTGTATAATTATTTTTATTTTTATAATTTTTTTTTAAAAATTATTATTAAAATTTAATATTTTAAAAATAAGAATTCATAGTACTAAAAATTATTAAGTGTCTCTTAAAAGATATAATTATAATTAATTGTTATAATAATTAATTAAATTTATCAGTCATAATTGTACTCCGTTTATGATTTTGGGTGACTAAAAAATCAATTAATTGTGATTAAAAAAAAAAAAAGAAAGTCAAGAAATTAATTAACTTGTTATCTCGAACGGATTACTTTCCAATCTGGGTTGAATTGGATGGTTTCTACTTTCTACTTATGGAGCGGACCAAAGCCTCGAAAGGGCAAAAGTGAAACCAAGAACCGAGAAACTGCTGGCTCTAGGAAATCGAAAAGAGGAAAAAAACAGTTCCACATCGACGAGTGGACTGGTGAAAATTCAAATCATGGACGTGATTCTTGGGCACAAGGCGTTTACCAACGGCAGAGCCGTCACTCTCCCAACCTATATACCCTCTGCTTTGCATCGCAATGAACTAGGTTTATAGGTTACTCCAAATCCAGCCATCGTCAATCCCAAGGAGGTCACAGATCATATTTATAAAGGACACCATTATGTGTTTCGCTTTACTGAGACACACATCAGAACACCATTTATTTAATAATATTTAACAATTTATCTATTTTTACTCTTTTTTTATTCAATTTAATTATCCATCCGTCTCTATCAATTCGTGTTTATATAATTTATTGTGTTTTCAGAGATTTCCCATTTGGATAGATTTTTCTTCTTCTTTTTTTATTTTTTTATTTTTTTTTCAAACAGTGCTTTAATATCATTTAGATCATGGCACACAGAAATTAATCCGGGACAAGTATATATTAGGATTTGAGGTCAAAATTCATTAGACTCAAGTTATATAGAAAAAAAAAAAAAAGTACATATATATATATAATTGAGCTTAAAATTTTTCTCAGAGTTTCTATTTGGATACGGACGGAATAAATTTGCGGATCTAGCGTCGCTTGACAATTGATATTTTATTGTTTGACACGAGTCCCAGGATCTTTGATTGACGTTCGGGGATGTGCATTAGCAAACACAGGAAGAAGATGCTACGCGTTGATAAGATTGTTGAAGGGTTGAACTTACCGCCAATTTAGATGCTACAAATAGATTTATGTCGATTTCTTCTTCTTCTTTTTTTTTTTGTTTAAAATACTCTTCCACTTTATTTTTCATTAACATTTTTTAGTTTTTCTTCTAAATAGCCTCGCCAAGGTTTCCAAAGTTGAATCCCTTCCCCCGTAAAAGAGAGCCGTACGCTGCAAGTTGCGAGTCGCAAATCCGTAATATATTTTAATTAATGCAATTGGCTTATCAGGAGAGAAAAAAAAAGGAAAAAAAAAAAAGAAGAAGAGGGTAATAAATTTCTCTGCGATTGACGAGTTTCCATACGGTTGGCTATGGAAGTCACAAGAAGTGGCACGAGGACCGAGGAATTTCCAATAATAAATTACGCTGGTATGGAGTTTAGAGAAATGACCAGTTAATTACGATTTTCCGGAGAAATTTATGATAAATGAAGTGAAATTCAGAAAAAATGTTCTCCAACCCAGTTTGAAATTGAGATTGGTACCAATGCAGGCTTTTGCATTTTGGAAAAGGGTACGCAGCATTGGCGGCACATTTCCAATCGAGGCTCGAAGGCTTTACAGTTTGAACAAGAGTTCAAGCCACTCGTCTCCATGGAACATGGGTAATATGGGAGCCTATAATTGCGAAAAAAAGGTCGGGTAACAACAGAACAAAAAGGAGGACACGATAGTGGGGTTCGAACTAAGCAACTTTTTTAGGTGAATCGGATACGTCAATCTTGTAAGGATTTGATTGGTGAGATTATGCAAAAAGTTTTTTGAGTTTTTTTTTTTTTTTATTGTGCGGTGGTGGTGGTGGCGGTGAGAAGATGCAGCAGGCGGGGGCGCCACGTGGTTCGGTTAGTGAGGGACAAGCCCACGGGAGCATGGTCTATTAACTTCGGACTCCAGCACCCCGTTGGATGCCATCCCCTTTTCAGGCTTATTTGGTTTAGGAAGTCCTCACAAAGGGCTGCTCCAGGAAATCGTCAATGCTGGCTACTCTGATCTCGTGTCGCAATTTTTTTTTTTTTTTTTAACTTCATTCCATGGCAATCGTACCAAACTTCTTCTGCGCATGCTTCGTTTTAGGGGCAGCATAGCATGCAGCGGACGAAGCGATTCTGGCATTGTCATAATGCAACGACACGTTCGGTAGATCATACCAAAGTGATTCTAGCATTTTATCAAAGCATAACATGAGAATTAACGTAGTTTTGGCAACATTCTATTTTAAATTGTGTTCACCCCCACAACTCGAATCTCAAGACGACTCTCGGCCGAGTATTTTTCGCGGAAAATTAAATCATATATTAAACGCATGAAATTTGAAGTTGAATTCACAAATTTCTCGATATATTCTTTTTTGCATGTACTAAGTTCGGTTGATCAATAAATACGCGGCACGACAGTACGGCATTAAGAAGGCTAAATTCCAGTGCAAGGTTCAACCGGGGCAGAGAACTAAATTTTTGGTTAGAACGGAACATGCCAGAAGGGTCGAACCGGAGAGCAAATTAGAGAGAACGAAGTTCTGTACTTCGATTGTGAGGGGTTAAATGGGAACGAGCATAGGAAATCTGTACGCAAAATAAGAAAAAAATTAAAAATATTGGCCAGTTATACGCGCAAGGTACAAATCAATTATTTGATTTACTCATATCTCACCCGATTATACATCACAATCTTAGGAGATTCTCGCAGCGAATTTGTCGACTGCAATGCGACGCCAAGTGATTGAATTGAGGGTGGGTAAAAAAAAAAAAAAAAAAAAGGGGGGGAAGCCTCTGGGAACTTAGAATTAATGGAACTAGCACCGACCATCCTATAAAAAGCAAAGGTTAATTTAACAGTCATTTTTCTCGACTTCACCGGGAGTATCTGGCACGTCCTGACTGGCTGGCTCTGTGTATATGCCACCATAAATCAGCTTAAAAGCTCTAAATTCTCTAGAGCCAACCTTACTGCGTCAATCCATCTAGTTGCCATCCTAGTTTACTTTCACTAAAGCGCTTCCCCGTACAAAGATTTCCTAATGAAGGTAATAAGAGAGCCATCTTAAATTTGTGTCGTTGAAGCCGCCAATGTTGTGCGGATGTTCATGTTTCTGATAATTGCAGATACTGGCTTGGGTGCAAGACAAACTCAGTGGGAGATGCCAACAAAAGAAACCGCCAAGCTCCCTGTCCGCCAGTATTCGTAAGCTCTTTTCCTGCGTTTTTCATTGAAAGTTTCTCTATTTTGAAGTTTTCTCGTGTTCCCATCTCCCAGCAATCCAATGGCAAGCTTTATGCTCAGATGTGTTGGATTCTGTGGTCTTATTGATCAGTAATCTTCTTTGTTTTTTTGTTTCTCCTCTCTTCTCTTTCTGTTCCTTGCACTAGAATTATATCATTTGCGGCGAGAACCTTGCAATGAAGAATTCAGCGATTGGCCTCATGGATTGCTGTCAATCGGGACATTGGGAAATAATAACGATAATGAAAACAAATCCAAGCATACCCATCTTCAAAGAAATCCATCTTCCTCCCCGGAGCAGCTCCAGGAACTTACACCTGAAGAAGCAAGAGACCTTCAAAATGAACTGGACTTGATATTGCTTCAACAAGATGGAATCAAAACAACTTGCCTTACAGAATCGGATAATAAAGATTTAGGTTTGGAAGAGAACAGTAGAAATGAAGACACATGTTCTGAAAAGTCTGGTAAAGATTGTCATACTCAGCGCAGTGCCAGTGTAGTTGCCTGCAGGAGGAAATATAAATACATGTATAAAATTGGCAGCGCAATTAACAAGAAATCCTTGTCATTTTTTCTCAAGAAAATGTTTTGCGGAAGTGGATTCATGCCTAATCCTAGCTTAAGAGATCAAGTAGTCCCAGAGTCCAGAATGGAGGAGGTAGATGCGCATACTGCATAACACATACGCATATCCAAATGCAAATTTGTCCCTCTCCCACCTGTATATATATATATTTCTCATTTAATTGATATCTTCAATGCTTGTTGATAGATATTGAGAGCAATTATTCACAAGAAAATATGTCCTCAGAATCGTAGTCCTATTCCAACCATATCTACGACAAAGTACTTGGAGAATAAACAGAAGACTGTGTCTGCCGGTGACGATGATGATGTAAAAGATAAGGCTGACGATGGAAGTAAATGGGTCAAGACGGATTCTGAGTGTAAGTACACGTTGGGACTGAAAGGCACATACTATAATCATAAATCTGAGATTTACCCAGATCATCATTTTCTTTTTATTGCAGATATAGTTTTGGAGATATAAATTGCCTCTGACCACCAAGGAAGATTACAAGGTAATATATGCCCCTATTCAACACTTCCTCAGTTTCTTCATGCTCCTAGCTAGTTGTTCAGTTCAGGCTCCAATTGGCATATAAGGTCCACATTTTTTATTTCAAGCTAAACAATGTTTACAGTTACAGAGAGCAAAAAGATCCATGGTTCAGAAATTTGGTGCTAGCACAATTACTTCTGAAACAACCAAGTTAATTTTGCCGCATGGAAGGGTTCCACCTCTTCTCTGAGAGTAAATTTTCTGTCTGTACTTGTCGTCTACGAAGAAAATTAAAGAGTTGAGCTCAACTGCAGAGACTTCGTGTGGCCTACTTCTTCTTGTTATGCTATACTCGTATCATATTGTTATCTAGGCACGGCAATACAAAGATCTCTTTTTTTTTGGGGGGGGGGACATAACATCTAAGAGATCCATAGATCATAGGTTACCTTAAAAAATCAAAAATAAATAAATAACAAAAGGTTGGTTCTGTTTTTTTCTCATAAATTCTCCCTAATAATAAAAGCTTGAATGAGATTTCGAGTTAAAGCTTGAACTTCTTGACTACTAAGTTCCCTCGGGAGGAGACTTGGAGGTATTAATTTCCGAAAGGAAAAAAAATAAAATAAAAAGATTTGGATTTATTAGCTTTGACTTTCAAGTACTACTAGAATTAGGACGGGAGAAAATCTTTGCAGCCTTGGTTTAGTTAAAGGGAATTTTGCAGCCCCATGCTCACTTCACTTTCGGGCTACCTTGAGACTCATAATGGGCAGATGGTTTTATTAACATAGGTAAAAAGATAAACCAATTCATACTACTTAAATATCCTAGGAATAGGTGGCGATCACAGGCTCAACAAAGTAATGCATCCAGATTGCTTCCTCCTTTTCTCCGACTTTAACGACATAGTTCTTCCAGCAATGCACTTCTTCCTGTAGGACATGATCATAAAGGGACATGATCAAATACCTTTACTAGTAGTAATGCGAGATTTTGTTTTGACAAATCTAATCAGTCCCACGTCAACTAACACCGTTGCCAGACTATTTGTCGAGAAAAGGCAGGCATAATTACTTGCAGTATCAACCTATTTGCCTCACAAAAGGACCTGCAGTCCATCAGATGTCTTTATAATAAACCCAAGATAATGTTGCGATAAATTATTTTCTCAAAATAAAGACTTAGTCACCGTAAACTGCCTCCACACATAGTTATTCACGGTACATTTCTCTGACCACCAAACCTCGTCACAACTCTGGACGTCACGACGAAGGCTTTTTGCTGTTTAGGATGTGCCCCACAGTGACTCGATAAGGGCTCATCTTTAATCTGGTAATGATAGAAATGAGATAAGAGCCTCGTATTTGGGAAAGCGTGAAATGAGCTCAGAGCGTTTTCCCAGCTCGAAGTCCTCAAATTGAAAGGCAGGCGCACATGTGCAACCCACAAGGGAGTAGTGGCTCTCACTGTCCCTCGGTGCCTCTTTGACGACTGCACCATCTGGCGAAATAGTATAGTCCTTGGTTGGAAATGCACAAAACCACACATTTGGAGGTACGGTGTACTGGGGTTGCTGATTCTCTCGAATTAAATCGGATCCAACACAGGTGAGTTTGACCTGTCCATCTGCCTCATTCAATTCTAATACCTGAAAGGCCACACGTTCCATCCGAAATAAGGCAAATATCTCATACATTACTGCATCAAATATGACACCCACATCCCACGGGATGGATTGAACGTATACATACTAGTGATGCTACTGAAGTTGGATGCCTGCCCGTGATTGACCATAATAAGCCAATAAGTACAAATTTTATCCAGTTCAAAATTATGCATCAGGATTAACGGGGATCGACCATACCGTTATAGGTTCTCCCAAATAAAAGTGCCAGGTTTCTGCACATGGGATGCGATGAAGGAGTGATACATTCCCGGAAGGCAGCAGAAAATATATAGATGTGCTGACCGCACGATCAACCTTATCTGTGCAGTAGTAGCATCCAAATCAGTAGACTAAGCGGTGAAACAGTAAAGAGGAAAAGAGAAAAAGCTCGGCGAAAGGTAATGTTGAGAAATCATCGTCACCAGTCTGAAGAATTCCAATATCAACCCGCACGTTTTGCTTGAAAGTTTCAATCATACAAATGGTTCAGCAGTCTATTGGGACACAATACTAAAGATTCAATCACATTATTCATTAATCATGCTATAAGAGAAGCAAGTCCGTGAAATAAAGCGCAACTTCTAACGAAAAATGCTTGAAAAATTTGCCATTAGCAATCGCGATTTTCTAATTCGCGAAGAACCCATCTCTATTTGGCTAAATTGAAAACCAAAGTTACGAATATTTCTAATAAATTGAAGAGGTCCAACAATACTCAGATTCCATCGAGTTCAAAGTTGGGTTCTATAAGTCAACTAACTTTATTTTTTTTCGTTTCCCAAGCCCATCAGTCCATTCGCCCGAGAATCAGATGCATGTAGCAAAGTCCCGAGACAATTCCATGCAACCAAACAAAGCGTACACATAAAAAAGGGAAAGAAATTGGAGTACTTACATCCAGATGGAAGGTTAGACTTGGAGAGGACGACGGATTGATCTCTGAAGGTTTCAGAATAGAACCCACCTTCCAGGTGAGGCTCAAGATTTAGTTTTTTCACAATCTCTGATGTTGATGCCGTTGCCATCGTCTATCTTACGAGGATGCCTCTTTGCCTTTTCCGGTGCCCTTTCTCCTTTGGCTTTAGGACTTATAAGAGAGAGAATAAATACTTCTCATATTGCTCGTCAAACCTCTGCTGTAATCCTTACAAAGCCACCCCGACAAGAAAGGGGTAACCGGGTCAACAAGTCACATTTTATTTTATTTTATAAAAATAGTATTAAATATAAATTCAAAATAATTTTTGTATTTTTAACAGTGTCTTATTTTACAGCCTAAAATTTTTTTGTGTGTGATTGCACATCACATGAATTATTGACATTTTGCTAAAAGTTGGACCTGCTTTATCTCCCATTACCAAGCCAGCGCCTCTGTAGATCGTTGTCCTGGTTTCTTTTTCAAATTCCAAAGTCAAGTGCTGGATTGGAATTTGAACTTTGCAGAGCTGGTGATAAAGACTTTACTTGTGTATAACAAAATGTCAAAGTCCAACTCTCCTCTTCTTTTCTCTCTCTCTCTCTCTCTCTCTATCTTTTTTTTTTTGTTTTTTGTCAGCCAATATATATTTTTTCTTTTATTTGACTTTACCACCTAACGTAACATGCAAAGTAATCATATAATGTGTAATATTGATTTGACTATGATAATGGGATATGGTAGCATGTGTTTTTTCAACTCAATCCAAGATTTAGTAGGCAGAGCATGCCATAGTAGAGTAACCAATCATCTATTTTACTTATTTATGAAAAAAAAAATGAAGAAGAAGAAGAAGATTCAAATATATGCAATTAATTCATTACGCAATTTAGGCTCCCAAAAATTAATTTGTATTCTATTAAACCTTGTTACAAAATTTGTATAATTAAGTATAATTTTAGGTTGAGTTTAATTGTAATTTCCTTCTTCTTTAGGGCTTTTTTTAGGGTATATAACCCATAATTTAGGGTTCCCCCCCCCCCAAAATAAAGTGGCTTAAGTAGGCTATTGCCGACCGTACCAAGGAATATGGTGGCCGCTACATGCATTTGAAGAGACGCCGCGGAAGATACATTGAGGCTGAAACCGAGCAACAAAGCAAGATTACAGCTCCCATTCCAAATGGTTGGAATTTGGAAGCTAGGATTTCAGTCTCGTTAAAATGCCCTCCAAACCCCAAAATAAAATCAAAGAATAGGGTTATAACCCACTAAACTAAATGGACAGTCGCGCAATTTGGGACATCTACACGTGACTTTGGCGATCAGAAAATTGTTGCAGCAGCTTCTTCGCTATTCCTTTTCCTCCGGCAGCATTTACTCGCACCATTAATCTCGTGACTATTCAAATTTTTACCCACATAGTTTTCGATTTTATTTTATTTTATTTTTCCCCTCTTACTAAACGTTTTCTGCATGACAAAGGCAACGTGAAGTCTAAGCTAGGTTAATTCAAAACTGGGATTTTTTCTTTTTGTGGCGACGAAAAAGAATGAGAATTAAGCAAAAGAGGCGTGGAGTTACCGTGGGTCTTGGGCCTGATAGGCTGGGTCACGTCTAATGCCACCCATAAAATGCTAAATAAAAACAAATTGTAGCAATGGGCCACATAAATTGCTCAGAACACAACCTCAGCAATTTCTCGTAGGCTGGCGTTAATTAAAACAGTGAGAAAAATGTCTTTTAGGAACCAAAATTTAGATCTCTTAAGGGAAAATTTATTCTATTATGTAGCTCATAACTCAATGAGAAAAATCCAAACAAGACTAACTGAACAAAATTAACACCCAAAAAAAAAAAAACGCAAAATTTGTATAGGAGAAGACCAAAAATAAAAAAAAGGAGAGGCCCTTGGGTTTCCCTTTGGGTCCAACCTTAATCAACACGCTATCGTTTGACTATAGAACCTTTTATTGTTTGGGCTGGGAGATTAAAATAATAATAATAATAAATAGTGTAGTGCAAAGAATGAAAGAATTGCAGCATAAACTTTCCGCTTCCACGAAAGGGAAAAAGATATACGTGCAATTCAGTATCCCGTGGACTTTTTGTAAGTCTTGCTCTGAAAGAGTGCCTTTTTTCCACAAGACCCTAGCCAGCTGGAATGTATGCATGTAAGCAGATGTGAATCTTACCCGTTTAAAGAGCATTGATACGAGCCAGTGAGATGGTGGAAACTGCAAAATTACCAAATCCTTTTTCTTAGGTTGAAATTTTACAGCTGAAAAAAAAATAATAATAAATGGTGAGAAGATCAAGAACAACTTTTTAAGAAAGTAAAATTTATGAGTGAAGTAAAAAATAAAAAATTCAACATACTCGAATTTCAAACCTAAAACATTAGACTAAATGATAATTTAAATAAATTTTAGTGCACAATTGAGAGAGTCAGTAGAAATAATTACCTCTTCTTCCCTGAGAGGGGAGAGATATCGACAGTTACAGGTGATTTGGCCTTACAAAAATTTGAAGATTTGCTGTTGCAAATAAGTACATTTTCAATAAGATAATTATGAATATCTTTAATAATAATGATTATACAACATGCCGAGGAGCACTCAATATCTATTTAATTGAATATACCACGTTACAATTAATAAAAAATAGTTCAGAAATTCTGAAGAAAGAGTCTCTAAATTGACTGTATAAATACTTATGAATTTTTTTAAAAAATTATTGGGCACGACAATAAAACCGGTGACGTTAAATTAAAACTTTGTAGTAACCTAATAAGCAAATTTTTTTAGAGCATTGGCAATCAAAATTTACTTCATCTCAAGAAAGAAAACAACAAGAATAAGACTATAAAATTTTAAAAAAAAACTGATTAAAAAAAAAAACACAGAAAAAGAATCGACAAGGCCCTCGGGCTCGCTTCGCACGTGGAGGTGAAGCAAAGAAACGAGTCATCTAGCGGCCGACGCTAATGAACCCGGTTTTTCCAGTACAGGGCCTCTTACGGATTGGGTCAATTTGTGTGAGGTCCGATCATCACCAGCTTCATGCCATCAATTACCAATACCATCCGACTAATAATGCCTGCTAAGAAATCCGAGAAAATTAGAAAAGAAAAAAAAAAAGGAACAATGTAATGATGTATAAAAGAAATTGCAATTCACAATTAACCCATTAAAAAAAGAAGAAAAAGATTAGTGCAGTAGCGTACCCTGGACTTTTTCAAAGTCCTGCACTAAAGAGTTCTTTTATCATAAGATTTCAACTGCTACTCAGCCTACCTTTTCTCTAATACATATACGGTGCATAAATTCATCGAGGCATACATATATCTACATATCATAACTATTGTACATGCCAATGCCAATTCGAGCCTATCTGATGGTGGAAACTAGAAAAATTGCCCACACCCTTTTTCCTAAGTCAGCTTTTCCTGTTAGCTCCACTTTCTCAAGGAAAAAGTTTCAGGATTTGAGAACAATACAAAATAAATGTCAACCTTAAATGCTACAAATACCAAGACTTCCACAAATAAATCCCTACTAAGTGATGCAGTAACCACAGGGTAATTGTTATCCTTGCATGTGCCGTCCTTAACATACTTCCCCGTCAGTTTCTCTCTGCACCATCCAGTTAAGAAAAGATATTGAAAAAGTTTTTTTAACATGATTAAGTTCCAACATGTACCTGTCCTTGATCTAATGCCTAGTTGGTTTCAACAATCCATTTTGTTTTCTTTACAAAAGAAAGTTTTTCTCATCATTTAGTAAAAATATTGCAAAAAAATACTGGTCCTCTAATAATTGCGAAAGAGAATCCACAACGAAAAAAAAAAGGCTGGCAAGAAGAGTTTGCACCAAAAGTGAAAGGCATGTAAGGACAATGCTAATACCAAGACTTAAAAACAAACATGTTCCTACTAAAATGATGCAGCAACCACAAGTAATTGTGATACCAGCATGCACCTGTCCTTGATAAAGTCCTTGAAAGGCATCAATTTTTATTTCTTGCATCATTCAGCAGAGAAAATGTCATAAAAAGTCTTGAACCTAGCACTAGTTCTTAGGAGATTAATCCATGAAAACAGAACAGACACCAAAATTTGGAGTAAAAGGGAAAAAAACGGTAAGAAATGAGAAGAGTTCAGAGATATCAAGACACTAGCAAACAAGTTCCAGCTAAATTATGCACCAACCAGAGCATAATATGATCCAGCAATCAGTTATTGCAGTTATTGATTTAATTCTCCAGTTATCAGTTGAACAATCACATATTGCTAAGTTGTGATGATGCTACACTTATCCTTAAAGAATCATTCAAATGTAATTGTAGGGTGAAGCTGTGTAGAAAACCAAAAAGTTGCAAAAGTATAGGATCAATAGTTAATCATAATGCCATCGATATTGAAAAGTAAGAATGCAAAAGCCACAGTTAACCTTGTCATGTATCTATCCCTTGAGCTAATGCCCTATTAATTGACTTTTATTCTTTGAATCAATAATTAAAGAAAATATATGGCATATTTCTTGATTAACCTAGCATTAGTCCCAGGAACATGTAATTGCAAAAGAGTCTTTTGCATCAATTTGCACCAGAAGAGAAAAATTGGCAAGTAAGAATAGTGCTGCTGAAACCAAGATTTTGACAAATGCATTCAAGCTAAATGATGCAGCAACCAAAGAATATTGGGATCTGCCATGTATCTGTTCTTGATTCAATTCTCCAGTTGGTGCATCAGTTAAACAGAACATATTTATTGCAAATTCTTGGTGATGCTGCATTGGTCCTTTTAAAGGATCATTCAACTGTAATTGAGAAAATGAAACAGTTGAGAAAGTTTTGGATCAAAGGATAGGAAGCAAAACAGAAGTATAATGCTATTGACACTGTCATTATTTAGACAGGAGCTTCCATGTAAAATTCCTTGACCCACTGTAGCAGCGTCGTACATTTCATTCACACTGAACATAGTAACCAACCGGTACGCAAAAAAAAACAAAAAACCAAGCTATTTGCACAGGCAAATATACAGTTCCTTATGCTATAAAATTGATGATCAAATAAGCATCCGAAACAACAGAAGCATTCAACTCAATGCCAACAGCCTGGAGAAATTTCAAATAAATAGGCCCAATCATGCCATTAAGTTTGAGCTTTATCATGAGCATCTGAAACAGCAGAAGCTTCATTTCAATGCCACTATTTCAAAATTAAACAGGCACGAGCATTTACTAAAAAAAATCATATTATGCCACTAATTTGAGCACTATAATGATCATATGAAACAGAAGAAGAATTCCTCTCCGCACTATTTCAAAATCAAACAAGCCCAATCAGTTGCCAAAGAATTCCCTAGCATTTTCTAAAGAAATGACGTCAGGTTACACTAAGCATGATAATAAGCATATGAAATGGGAGAGCATTCATTTGAATTTCATCAGCCTAAAGATATTTCAAAAGTAAACAGGCCCCATCATTTGCCAAAGAAATGATGATGCATAAGAGAGTGAGAGAGAGCCTCTGTGTTTCTCGCATTCTTTTTAATTCTAATTGAAACCTTAACAAGAGGATTAAGAAATTTCTGACTCTTTGGCACAACCACCTTTCAGTACAATACTGAGTTTCATCAAATTATGATGCCTCGTGGATTATTAAGTTAGTCAATAGGTCAAGGCATAATAGAATTGCCGAAAAGAAGAGACAAGAAAGAAGATAAAGATCCAGATACCATTTTAATACCATGTTATACATCAAAAGGCGAGGTCTCAGAATCCAAACCACCCTAGGCTTTGGCAAGCAAATATAGTTTTCCTACAGTGAGGGAGTTAACACATAGCATAGCTGTAAATGCAATGCAATATTAAAAACAAATTTCATGTGCTGATATAATAAATAATAGAAATCTGAGGAACTGACCTGGAAAATGCAGTCAGGGAGATTGAAAACTGAAAATTTCTTATACAGTCATGAATTCTTGCTTCCACAACATTATTAGCTTCCAATATACATCAAAGGGCAGTCTCAGGATCCAAACCACGCCAGCCTCCAGCATGCAAATATACTTTCCCTACAGCAAGGGAGTTATTTATAGCATAGATGTAAATATGATGCAATATTAACAACAAATTTCATGTTCTTAGATAAGATATGAAAGATATCCGAGGAACCAACCTGAAAACACAGTCAGGGAGATTGCGAACTGAAAATTTCTTATACAGTCATGAATTATTGCTTCCACAACATTATAAGCTTCCAATTAAGAATCACTTTCCACAACATTAAGCATTCAGCAGTAATTATATCTTTGGAGAAGATAGAGCACATATTCAATTCAGAAATACAACCTATTAACACTACACTATTGTGGTTATTTGTCTGAAATAATAAAGTTTAGAATCTCTAACTCTGCAAAGAGACTCACTCAGTCATCAAGCTAAAGTAATTCAGATACAATGAATCCAGACCACAAGAACAGTTTAGGTCCCAAAATTCATAAATCCAACAAACATCCTCCCCCCAAAACAACCCAACTCTCTTTGTGGAAATGTAATTGCGAAAGAGAGGCCCCATATAAAACAAAATAGATGACAAAAACTTGCACCAAAAGAGAAAGTGATACAACAGAAAGGGAGAAGCTAACAAAAACATGCAATAAAACTTGTATTCTGATTACAGAAAAAAGAAACAGAAAAGGGAAGATGAGAGCATATATAGCAGGGAGTATAACTTGCAAATGCACAAAGGAGAACCAAAAGATTTATTCTTCCAGGCAGTCTGACATCAACAGGATGTGAAAAAATTCACAAATGTTGATCCATGCACTAACACTTCCTTAAGAAATCATTCCATGGAAATGCAATTGCAAAAGAAAAGCCCCATGGCAGATACAAGAGGTAAAATGAATTCTCTACCATAAAGGAAAACAAAACCAGGTAAGAATAATGCTAGTTGTACCAAGAATTTTCAAATAAATTCCTACAAAATGATGCAACAATCATAGATCGATTTCAATCCTTGTATGTATCTGTCCTTGATCACACCCCATTGGTTGCATAAATTTTTACTCTTTGC
>CM034051.1:3459963-3551499 GCA_019804595.1 Bruguiera parviflora
CAAGACTTTCACAAATGAATTCCTACTGAATGATGCAGCAACCACAGGGTAATTGTGATCCTTTGCATATATCTGTTCTTAATATAATTTCCCAACCGTTTCTCTCTGCACCACCCAGTAAGAAAGATGTCGAAAAAGTCTTTTTAACATAATTATGTTCCAACATGCAACTGTCATTGATCTAATGCCGTGTCGGTTTCAACAGCAATCCTTTCTGGTTTATTTTCAAAAAAAAATTTTCTCATAATTTAAATCTTGCAAAAACTATTGTTCCAATAAATAATTGCAAAAGAAAATTAAAAAAAAAAAAAAGCTGGTAAAAAGAGTTTGAACCAAATGTGAATGTCAGAATAATGCTAATGATACCAAGACTTAGACAAACATGTTCCTACTAAATGATGCACTAACCAGAAGTAATTGTGATCCCAGCATGTACCTGTCCTTGATATAGTGCTCTGTCGGCTGTATGACCTTTTCTTTCTTGCATCATTCAGTAGAGAAATATTTTGTAAAAAGTCTTGAGGAACCTAGTACTAGTTCTTAGAAGATTACAACGTCTTCAGGCACAAAATTTTGCACCAAAAGAGAAAAAAATAGGTCAGAAATAAGAATAGTGCTGCCAAGACCAAGACTCCAACAAACACATTCTGGCTAAATGATGCAGCAACCAGAGCATATTAGGATCTGGCATGTATCTGTTCTTGATTAAATTCCCTGGTTGTTGTATCAGTTAAATGGAACATACTGCACAGTCTTGATGATGCTGCACTTGTCCTTAAAGGATCATTCAAACATAATTGCAAAGCGAAGATGTGTATAAAACCAGAAAGTTGCAAAAATTTTGGACAGGAGGAGGAAAATCAATAGGTAAGAATAGTGCTATCAACACCAAAAAGTAAGGATGCAAAAGTCTTTTGCACCAGCACCAAAAGAGGAAAAAATAGCTAAGAAACAAAAATAGAGCTACAGATACCAAGACTTTAACAAACACATTGTAGATAAATGGTGCAGCAACCGAAGCATATTAGGATCGGGCATGCATCTGTTCTTGGTTCAATTCTCTGGTTGTTGCATCATTTAAACAGAACATATTGCAAAGTCTTGATGATGCTGAGGTTGTCCCGTTAAAGGATCATTCAAATGTAATTGCGAAAGACTGAAAGTGAAAGAGTTGAGAAAGTTTTGGACCAAAAGATGGGGAAAAAAAATGGAAGAATAATGCCATTGACAATTACAGAAAATATATGGCAAATTTTTTGGTTAACCTAGCATTTATTGGGCATGTATTTGCTAAAGAAAATCCCCCGTAGAAAACAAAATAGATTAAAAAATTTTGCACCAAAAGACAAAAACAAAAAATGAGTTGAAAAGAGAAAAATTAACCAAAAAAGTGTCAAAAAAACTTTGACAATCACTTTCCTGCTAAATGAAGCAGAAATCGCAGATAACTGGGATCCCAACTCACATCCGTTCTTTTTTGTGTTGTCCACATCATTTAGTAAAGGAAGAACATTGTCAAAGTCTTGATGATCTTGATGCTGGTTCTTAAGAGGCCAGAATGTGGGAGTTAATTGCAAAACAAAGCCCTTAGAAAACAAAACAGGTAAAGAAAACTGGCACACACACAGAAGAAAAAAAAAATAGAATACAGGTATTCGTGCCATGAGACAAATGTTTTCGGTTTCGAAACCCGAATCAACAACTTTAATCTGGACAAGAAAAAGAATACAGACAAAAAAAAAAAATTAAGCAACAAAACCCGACAAGATTGCTAGTTTATAACAGAGGCAATAAATTTGATATCAACTCTTGAAAAAGGAAAACGATTAACAAAAAGAAAGAAACAAGAACAGTTTCTAGAAACTTCAACACCCGGAATATGAAGAGACAACGATAAAGGCCAAGAACAGCCTCTTAAAACCTTCAAGATCCGGGAGAAGAATAAGAGGAAAGGATGAAGGACAAGAACAATTCCTTTGAACCGTCAAGATCCGGAAAAAGAAAAAGACGAAGTGGAAGAACAGTAAGATAAATTCTTGAATAAAAACGATAAAGGAAAAGGAAAGGGAAAAGGAAGGAAAGAAACAAGCCTTCGAGTTATTGGCTTGGAAACTACTGCGGAGAGAACGATTGTCCTCCGCGCTACCACCACACGTGGTGCCAATAGGAGAGAGAGGCATCGCCGCCCTAATTGTTCTTCTACTCCTCCCCCTGTACTTCTCCTCATTCTCATCCAAAGAAAGACGAATTAAATAAAGGTTGGTTGCCTGTTTGCCTTTAAATACTAGCCGCTGAGCTTTGCGTTGGAAATTCAAAAATTTTTCCGTTGCAAGCAAATATTTAGTGAAAAAGCAATGATGGAGGGTATTGTTGGAAATTTAGGAGAAATAAGGCAGTGGTGAAACAAATATTTTTGTAATAATATAATTATAAATATTTTAATTTTTTAATAAAAATTTTTACTAAAAATGTTAAAGGTAAAGGTGTTTAGTGGGATGTGGCCGTTCAAAAAAGAGATGAAAAAACAAGAGACAGTTATTGTGCCGACAGATATTGAGAAATGGCTTGCGAATTTTGTAAAACAAATAAAAAAAGAGATACGGAAAAAGGACAAGAAGAAGTGAGCTCACCTCACGTGTGGAAGGGGAGCAAAAGAACGAGTCATCCAGCGATCGGGCTTGCATTACAATAGACGTTTCACCGCTCGGCAGACTTTAGCCTCCAAGTCTCAAACTATTGGAAAGGACCAATTCTGGGCCGCCACTAATGAACCCGATTTTCAAGTATGGGACCCCTGGCTATGGATTGGGCAGGTTTGTGGGAGGCCGAATCATCACCAGCTTCCCACCATTAGTCCCCGATACCATCCAAATGATAATTCCTTCTAAGAAACCAAAGAAATTAAAAGAATAAAAAAAATGCAATAAAGAATACAAGAAATTGCAATACACAAGTACTAAAGGCTTTTTTTAAAGTCTTGTACTAAAAAAGTGAGCTTTTATCATTATTCATAAGACTCTAATTGTTACTCAACCTCCTTTTATTTTTCCCCTAAAGCACATACAACTGAGTGATCGCATATTATAAGCACCCATACATGCATATACTATGCAAGAATTCATGGATACGAAAACCAGAAAATTTACCCACACCTTTTTTCTCAAGTCAGTCTTTCCTTTCAGATCCTGTCTTGAGGCAAAACTTCCAGGATCTGAGAACAAAGACTGCATGAGATATAGGGGACCTTGCATCAGTGATGGATTGGATGCACCAAGAGCTCCAGAAACACAGGAACAATAAAACTCCATTTGAAAATCTTGCTGAGGATCTTCCTACAAGCTTAATTTTTAAGTGTTCACTATCTTCACTGAATGTCTAATACGAAGAAACATGAAGAAAATGCTAGATAGATAGCATGCAGAATTGTTGACAAAGGCTCTACTTTATCTAATAATGATGTATTATTTTCTACTATAAACTTGTTCCATAAATGCTAACCAGATTATTAATGATGGCAAAAGACCAATGGATAGTGAGCATAAATATTAAAAATGACTGAAGTAACAGGTATATACCATTGTCTGCCACAGAGAGTGTTCCTTCAAAATACATACATTCCCACATAGTGAGCATAAATATTAATAATGACTGAAGTAACAGGTATATACCATTGTCTGCCACAGTGAGTGTTCCTTCAAAATACATACATTCCCACATAGCTTCAGTGGCTGAATGTTTCGGATAGTCTATCTAGGCCGCAAATTGCTCAATTCAACTCCAAGCATCCCTATCTCCTGTTTAAGGCTTGCAAGAGCTTTTATCTGTGCATCTGCAACCTAAACGATCATAAGCAATAGGTAGCAGTAAGATGAAGGAAAACAACAGAAATCCTCAAAATCCAGTAGTGTGGGGGAAAGAGCTTTTATGTACAAAAGGATTTTTTTTTCCCTGGTCCTGGAAAACAATATTGAAACTTGTTTAAAGATGCTTTGTTTGAGAAATCCTCTGCCATCTGTTCCAAGTAGATTGAAAACGATAGAAATTCCTTTTTTTCTTTTCCCTTCCCTTTGTCAAAAGCATGATATTTTGGAGTTCCCAGAGAAGCATCAGCATAGGCTAGAGAGCAAAACTACAAAAGAATCAACTTTTAGATCTGAAAATGCATAAGCAAGCATTTAAAGGCATAGTTTCTGACCTCCCAACCATCCAAAAATGTTCAAGGATGCGTTACAACAGACTCCTTTCTTCCCATTCCAGTTACAGTTGCTTCTAGCTGGCAACTTTATTGCACCATAAATTTCCTGTAAAATTAAACAATCAAGTCAAAATTCCGAAATTTCAGACAAAGTAGAAAGTAATCAAATGAAGCTCCAAGGATCAATTTGAACCTTGAAGAGTCCCACTTGCAAACTCATTGGTCCTCCTTTGCTGAATGCCCATGCAAGATTTGTTGACAATTACAATCTTCTGAATGAAGCAAAAAAGAGATCACAATGGTCAAAGGATACTGAAAGCTTATTAGTTCTTCATTGCAGCGCTGTTTCCTGTTGTGCAGCAACCTCAATGTTTGAGATGCTTTTGAGCCTCGATGTGAACTCTGTGTGCTGTCACTGTTAATCAACAAGGCCATCTTGTTGTTTTTTCTTTCCTTATCTCAGGAAAAGAAGATTATCAGGATAAGAAGAAGAGCCTAGTTTGACCAAGAGAGAATTGAGAGAGAGACACTTCATACCTTTCCACCAACATGCTATCAAACCTGTCATCAAGAGGCCATCATCTACTGAATGTTGGGGATATCACACCCATGCAATCACGCCCATGCAATTGACCTACTGGTACATAAATGTACACAACCTCTGTCTTCTGAATAGATCTCACCTCATGTCTTGAGCATATAAGACTAGTGCCCATTTCATTCAATTAGCAACTCTCATAACAACAATATCCATGGTTTGACAGCAGTTTGTCTCAAAGATGTGGTGGACAGCATAAGAATCAGCAACCTCTGTCTAGTGTTGACCTAGCCCTGAAGCTGATAAGAAGCCATGAAATTAACTAGCATATCAGTGTTTATGCCTTCCCATGATATGCATAACATTTTTTGCTATAAATAACATGGTTGTGTGAAATCAACTAACTCGAAAAACAAGACTGTTATAAAAATTAGGGGGTAATGTTTGGAACACTGTGCACAGTAGTCTTTCTATCACAATATTCAGATGCATTCACAGCATTCCCTTCAATATTGTTGGTGCAACAGTATTTGCAGACCTAGGAAAAAACAATCAATAGGTTGAGGCATAATAGCATTGCCAAAAAGAAGAGAAAGAAGATGCAGATGACAGTAACCATACCAGCACTACTGGGGTGAACCAGACACCATTCTAATACCACAATATACATCAAAGGGCAAGGACTCAGAATCCAAACCACCCCACAGTCTCTGACAAGCAAATACAGTTTTCCTGCAGCAGGGGAGTGAACACATAGCATAGTTGTAAATGTAATGCGCTATTAACAACGATGACGCAGACAAACATGTTCCTACTACGATGCAGTAACCACAAGTAAATTGTGATCCCAGCATGTACCTGTCCTTCATATAGTGCTCTGTTGCCTGTATCACCTTTTATTTCTTGCATAATTCAGCAGAGAAATAGGTCATAAAAAGTCTTGATGAACCTAGCACTAGTTCTTAGAAATTACAACGTGAAAACAGAACGGGCACAAAATTTTGCACCAAAAGAGAAAAAATAGATCAGAAATAAGATTACTCTAACAAACACGTTCCAGCTGAATGATGTGGCAACCAGAGCATATTAGGATCTGGCAGGTATCTGTTCTTGATTTAATTCTCTGGTTGTTGCATCGGTCAATTGGAACATATTGCAAAGAGAAAAAAAATAGGTCAGAAATAAGATTAGGGCAGCCAAGACCAAGACTCTAACAAACACATTCTAGCTAAATGATGCAGCAACCAGAGCATGTTAGGATCTGGCATGTATCTGTTCTTGATTCAATCTTTTGGTTGTTGCATCAGTTAAATGGAACATATTGCAAAAGTCTGGATGATGCTGCACTTATCCTTAAAGGATCATTCAAACACAATTGCAGGGCAAAGCTGTGTATAAAACAAGAGAGTAGCGAAACTTTTGGACAGGAGGAGGAAAATCAATAATTAAGAATAGTGCCATCGATATCGAAAAATAAGGATGCAAAAGAGTCTTTAGCACCAGCACCAAAAGAGACCAAATAAAAAAAAAAAAAAAAAAAAAAAAAGCTAAGAAACAAAAATAGTGCTACTGATACCAAGACTTTAACAAACACATTCTAGGTAAATGATGCAGCAACCAAAGCACATTAGGATCTGGCATGTATCTGTTCTTGGTGCAATTCTCTGGTTGTTGAATCATTTAAACAGAACATGTTGCAAAGTCTTGATGATGCTGAGGTTGTCCCTTTAAAGGATCATTCAAATGTAATTGCAAAAGACTGAAAGAGAAAGAGTTGAGAAAGTTTTGGACCAAAAGATGGGAAAAAAAAAATGGAAGAATAATGCTATTGACAATTACAGAAAATATATGGCAAATTTCTTGGTTAACCTAGCATTAATTGGACATGTAATTGCAAAAGAAAATCCCCCGTAGAAAACAAAATAGATTAAAAAAATTTGCACCAAAAGGGGAAAAACAAAAAGTGAGTTGAAAAGTGGAAATTTAACCAAAAAAGTGTCAAAAAAAAAAAAAAAAAACTTTTGACAATCACTTTCCTACTAAATGATGCAGACATCACAGGTAACTGGGATCCCAGCTTACATCTGTTCTTTTTTTCGTTGTCCACATCATTTAGCAAAGGAAGAACATTGTTAAAGTCTTTATGAGCTTGATGCTGGTTCTTAAGAGGCCAGAATGCGGGAGTTAATTGCAAAACAAAGCCCATAGAAAACAAAACAGGTAAAGAAAACTTGCAGAGAGAGGAAAAAAGATAGAATACGGGTATTCATGCCCTAGGGACAAATGTTTTCGGTTTCGAAACCGGAATAAACAACTTTAATCTGGACAAGAAAGGAGTACAAACAAAATTCAAGCAACAAAACCCAGCAAGATTGCTAGTTTATAACAGAAGCAATAAATTTGACATCAACTCTTGAAAAAGGAAAATGATTAACGAAAAAGAAAGAAACAAGAACAGTTTCTAGAAACTTCAACACCTGGAATACGAAGAGAAAACGATAAAGGCCGAGGGCAGCCTCTTAAAACCTTCAAGATCCAAGAGAAGAACAAGACAAAAGGATGGAGGACAAGAACATTTCCTTTAAACCGTCAAGATCCGGAAAAAGAAAAAGACGAAGCGGAAGAACGGTAAGATAAAATCCTGAATAAAAACCATAAAGGAAAAGGAAAAAGAAGGAAAGAAACAAACCTTCGAGTTATTGGCTTGGAAACTGCGGAGAGAACCGTTGTCCTCGGCGCCGCCACCAGACGTTATGCCAATAGGAGAGAACGGCATTGCCGCCCTAATTCTTCTTCTGCTCCTCCCTTCTCTCTCTCTCCCTCTCTCTACTCCTCCTCTTTCTCTCCCTGTTCCTTTCTATCCAGAGAAGGATGAATAAAATAAAAGCGGTTCGCCTCTTTGCCCTTAAATACTGGCTCTGAGCTTTGCGTTGGAAGTTCAAAAATTTTACCGTTGCAAGTAAAGATTTATTAGAAAAATAATGCTGGAGGGTGTTCTTGGTAATTTAGGGGAAATAAGGCAGTCATCAAACAAGTATTTTTTTTTTTAATAATATAATCATCAATATTTTAGTCTTCTTTTAATAAAAATCTTTACTACAAATTGGTAAAGGCAAAGAGATATTTAGTTGGATATGGCCGTTCAAAAAAGAGAGGAAAAAAAATGTTAGTGTGCCAATAGATATTGGACTTTGAAAAAACCAATAAAAAGTAAAGCAATAAATATTCAAAGGGAAAACTTTAATTAACATAAACACTAAATTAAAACTTTGTAATAGCAAATATTTTTCAAAACCTAGGCAATCAAAAATTACCTCATCGTAAAGCAAGAAGGAAAAGAAGAAGAAGAATAGAAATGGCTCGCAAATTTTGTAAAAAAAAAATGTATATATATATATATATATATATTAAAAAGAAAAAAGACGCGGAAAAAGAATAAGAAGAAGTGGGCTCACCTCACATGCGGAAGTGGAGCAAAAGAACGAGTCATCGGGCGATCGGGCTTGCCCCGCTCGGCAACACGCAACCCTCTTAAGTCTTCAACTATTGAAAAGAACCAATTCTGGGCGGCCGCTAATGAACCCGATTTTCAAGTATAGGGCCTGCTATGGATTGGGTAGGTTTCTGGGAGGCCCAATCATCGCCAGCTTCACGCCAGCAATCACCAATACCATCCAGATGATAATTCCTGCTAAGAAACCCAACAATGCCTGAAAGAGTCTCTTTTTCCAAACCTTTAGAAACAGATTTAAAGAAAGTTGGGGAAGAACTTCATCCCTTGCCCTCTCCAACCTGTTAAAGGAACATTATAAGAATAGCATGCATAGACTTGGACTCACTTCCTTTTGAATGAATTCTATAAATGGCAGGACTAAAAAAAAAAAAAAAAAACTTATAGATCATAAACTTACTTTGTGACTCTGCATATGAGACTTTATAAGATGTGGAATCCATTTGGGGAACATCCAAATGAGATTGACACCGTCAATACAGATCCTTTCAGAGCATTCTGCAGAAATTGTCATAAAAGTTACTGTTTAACTGTCCCACTAATTATATTTCTATTACAGGAAATTGGAAGGAAATTGCAAACCTTTGGCAAGCTTCTCTTGCACTGGTGAACCCAAATACTGTGCTTCTTTCTTTCTGTTATGTAATTCTTCTCACTAATAAAATATAGTTAAATAAAAGTACAAGTGAACTGAACAGAGACGAACCACCAAGGGACAGATTATAAATACAATAATGGACTTATAAGCACTGCTTCTCATCACAGGTCCATCCAGTATAGAGTACCAAATTTTACCTGTAAATAGCTAACAGGAAAACCAAAAAAAAAAAAAAAAAAGAAGAAACCAAGAGATGACGCCTAATCCAGTAAAAAGACAGAAAACCAACAAAAAGGCAGTAAAAAAGTGGGCTTCTTTTCGTACGATCCGCCTAATCCAGTAAAGACAGAGACTTATAGGCATTCGTCAACAGAAAAGAGGAAAATCAATAATAAACCATGGAGCACTTTTGTTGTGGAAAGTATTTATAGCAATGACACTCACCATTCTGAAGTTAAGACAGTTGCTGAACATTGAGGGAAGTTGCCTTTGACTCTAGAGCCACAGCATTGGCAACCATGCTTTTCTGATGTACAGGTGGATGACCAAAAGGAAGCCGAACCTGGATAACAAAAAGATAAAGTATTATGCACACCATTAAGTTTAGTATCTGCTACCCATTCACCACTACCTGGATTCCAATTACCATTAAGCTAGATCCTTCTCTCAGTCGGCAGAATAACAAATTACGTTGAATTTTAAATTATCAAACAAACCCATCAAACTCCGCTTTTCCTTCTCAAGATCAGCTGCAAAAAATCTGAAAAAATGAGTATCTAATTCCAGTGAGAAAATATGATAATGAAGAAATATGAAATGAGAAAATGATTAAAGTTACTATTTCTTATCAACATCTTCTTATATAAGAGAAGGATTGGTATGCAGTATCTCCAAAATCTTCCACCAATTTCGCCTGAGCCTCTTTGTCTGAAAATTTCATCTCTTCAGCAAGTGCAAGAATAGACCTATCAATTCAAATTTGTGGACATCAGTTAGGTTTTTTTCATCATGTGGCACAGGAATGAAATGTTGGGAAGACTGATTTATTTTAAACTTAAAGCACAGAAGAGAGATAGCATACAGAATAAGCAAATTTGACGAGCTGATTTTGTGAAGACAACATCACTCACTGAAGGAGCTTTATTATCAATTGAGCACCTCCAACGGTCAATGTTTGCCCCCTAATAACTAAGGTTGACAAATGTGTAAGAGATGAATAGTTCCTATTAACAAGGATTTATCATATTTCTTCCCACTGACTTCAAGTTATAGATTTTTGGTCCCAATTCCTAGAAGCTGGTAGCAGTTCCTCTACATGCAACACTAATGATGGTGTGCAAATAAGCCCACAAATTTTTATCAAAGCCAAAAAAGGCCATATAGTAAGGTCTTAAGATGCAACTTTTAAATGCTGACACTGCAACATTCTCACCGATTAATGTCCACAGATGAAGTCACTTAAAGAAGAAAAAGTGCAATGCATAGTAATAACAAATTTTCTACTTTTAACATTAAAGCTGACAGTTATGATAAAAGACTTCATTCATAATCTACACATCTTCTGCACAAGAATTAGAAGGCTAAAGATGCTCTCATAACTAATAACAATAGGAAGAAACAGGAGCTCAAGAAGAGAACCCATTACTGATTAGTAGTCCCAAGTTCACGAAGTTGCTTGGCTTGATGGATCCATCCTCGAGCAAATACCTGGCACATTCTTGTCCTTTATAACATAGTGTGTAACACCAGTGTGGTGTCCAAAAATAATTTAGATGATCAAGAAAGTTAAGATTCGATGGGATCCCAGCATAACTTTTAAGAAAAATACCTATCAACCGAAAAATCTTTCTTGTATGGACCTCAGAGTTCTTATTTCTTTTACCTCAGTCATTATGCTTACCTCACATAGATTCAGTGGCTGAATGTTTTGAATTGTCTCTCTAGACTGAATGCAACGGCCTTTCATATGAGACTCACCGGAAGCACGAATCTTTCTGAAGCATTATGCAAGAATGGACACGAGAATTACTACACAAACACAACTGTCCCACTGTTTTTATTATTATTACCATAAACTGCGAAGAGGAAATAATACAACCTTTGGAAGCTTGTGTTTCATCGGTGGACCCAAATATTATGCTTCTTTCTTCCTGTAATGTGATTCCTTCAAGTAACAAAATTTAGGATGGTCAAAAGAAAACAATAAAAAAAAAAAAAAACCCTATAGAAACAATATACCAACAGACAGATTATGCCTTGGAACAAAAACAGAGAATTTATAAAGAACCTTTTCTCATTGGCATCACACATCTGTCTGGTGCAGAGAAAAAGTTTAATAAGACCCTGAATTAAAAAAGAACAACGCACACTTAAGAACTTGAAAAGAAAAAAGCTAAACAAAGAAAAAGACAGGGATGTGAAATTATATCCAAGAGTAAGGGAACATCTATCTTACTTTCCTTACTCTCTTCTCTTTTAAGAATGTGAAGCAGTCAAGAATTTGGTAACCGATGGAATTCTAGAAGGATGACCAGCAGGAGAAGCACATATCCAAGACAAACAGCATTCTTGAGATCACAATTCACAGATCAACACAAAACACTTTATTTTTGATTTCACATCCGGACTTTGCGATCATCGAGAATCAAGATAGATGGGAGAATAAGAACCCTCACGTTTTCGGAGCGCCAACAACATATAAAATCCTAAAATCAGAGGAATACGCAACAAAGAAAACTAAAAAGATCGTTTTACAATACGTTCTTTAACTTCATAAAAGGCTGAGAGAGTAAGATCAAATCTACCTCCAAGAATCTCTGATTTTCGTTTCTTGAAAAAAAAAAAGAAGAAGAAAAAAAGAAAAAGAGAGAAGGGATTAAAATACAAGATTGACAATTACCAAAGATAGCAATCGGCCGTTGCACGGTGGGGATGAGAATCCACGGAGTGATCGCTGCCATTCTCCTTCTTGGGCATGAAAGACGCCAAGAAACTCCACTCGTTTACTCGGAAACCCACGGAGAGAACCACCGTCGTCTCCACCGCCACCAGACGGCGTGAAAATAGGAGAGAAAGGCATCGCCGCCCTAATCCCACTTCTTCCAATCCTCCTCCTTCCCTCCCTCTTGCTCTCGCTCCCTCTCTTCTGCGTCTAATGAGAAGTATCAAGGTTGAGCGCCTGTTTGCCTTCATATACTGGCTAAGGTTTGCGCTGGCCGTTACCGTTGCAGATGTTTATTACGAAAAACAATAATTGAGGGTATATTTGGTAATTTGGGATAAATGATGCCGCGCTGAAACCTAACCGTTGTAAACGAGTGTTTCTTTAAAAAATAATCATGAATATCTTTTTTTTTTTTTAATAAAAATATGTTCGCTAATAATGATAAAAGACATTTGGTGGGATATTGCCATTTCAAATTAAAGGGATAAAAAAATGTTCTGGCCCTACTGATAAATATTGGGTCTTGAATTTCTTGGTTTTTTTTAAAAAAAAAACAACAAAATAAGGTGATGATGATTAGAAGGGGAGCAAAACCTACAAAAATGCATGCCAAGGAAACTCGATATTTATTTATTTGATTATACTACATTATAATATGCACAACATAAACTACAAAATTAGTTTGGATATTGTTAAAAAAATTGTAGTCCATAAAATCTGAATTGACTGAATAAACATTTATTGTAAAATAATGGTATCGGATAGGGGAAATTATAATTATTTGCCGAAATGTAAAGATCAAGTGATCGACAGCAAGAAATAATAACAAAAAATTCTACCTTGTTATAACCAATTAGCAATTCTTTTTTTTTTTTTTTTTTTTCAACATGGGTTCATAAAAATTGCTTCATATGAAATATACCAGATGGACATGTAAAAATAACTTAAATATATATTGTTCTGAGCGTTGAGTTTCGATCGAACCTTGGACCCTGGATTTCTGATTTTGTCCGGGGTGGCGATTTCTTTAGGGTCTTGCAATGGACATTCATATGGCCTGTGTGCCAAAAGTAACTCATCAGCACCGTAATGCTAAGATTGAAACTGCTGACAAGGAAATTAAAATTGTTTACGCTGCCTTGCAATGTAATGATTGAAGCTCCTCCATTCGTATGGTAAATGTCTCTATTGCCAACACAATTTTACATCTAGAACTGCCTCTGCTAAACTGGACTTGGATGAACACACGTCACAATCCTTGCGACATCACCACATTCTATGTGCAATCCACATAAAATTTTGGGCATCCAATTATTAATCAGAAAAATTAAAAAAGTCTAATTGTGGTTAAAATGACACGAACAAGGCACTTTATTCTCTTTGTGCCACTTTTACTTACATCTACTTATTGCAAAACACAAAGCCATTAATTAAACACTGGCCTGTGTGCCAAGAAGTTAATGAAAATATTGATAGCAGTACATTCAGAGCTGCAACCACAGGAATCTGATTCAAGCGGTTTTGCAAGGACCGGGTAAAAAGTTAGCAGCGTCCCATGGCTTCCAACCCCTGTTGGACTCGATCATGCAATAATTGGGAAAGAATCCATATCAACTTCACCCTTGAAAAACTCTCCTTACGAATCCTTGCAACGAGTTCCCCATCCCAGCACCAACAGCTTCAGCCAAGTATTTTGCCTGCAACAAGGTCACTGCATTAAGGCTGCTATTTACTGCAAAATTATCCAACAAATACTGTGGGAGATTACCTCTTGAATGGTCTTCTTGAGATCAAAGGAATCTTTCACGCGATCATCCAAGAATGCCCATGTATCACGAAAATCTATAATAAGATTAAGTCATTAAATTTCCATGCTAAATAGATCCACCTAAACATAAATGGAAGGACCAAATCCCTCACAGTACTTATTTTTTATGGTTAAATTTATGCACTAGTTTCCTCAATAATGAACCACCAAGAATAAGCATGTCATCTTTCTTTGCTGTGCTGTTATTCCTAATGAGAGAGGGAAAAAAAATAAAAAAAAGGTAGTTTTTGGGTCAAACTGATTGAAAGAAATGGGGGAAAAAGGTACAAAAGGATTAAACATTATATAGAAACTAATTGCATTGAGTATTTCAAAAACAAGAAAGGAAGGAAAATAAACCTGGTGAACTATCAGTTAGCATGTAAATCTCAGTTGTTGAGTATATTCCGCCAAGTACAGTGCGCTTCACATACCAATCTATATCAGAGCCCTCATCACCCACAGCATGCCAAATCTCATCAACCAGCATTGCCCGTTGCTTGAAACTTGTCGGAGCATTTGATGGGTGTGCCTACAAAAGAAGAGAAACAACAGAAATATTAAAATCCAAGCCTCAACATTAATCTGGATTTTAATGAGAGAGAGAGAGAGAGAGAGAGAGAAACAGGGTACTTGGATGCTAAGTGCCTGTGGCCATTTTGATACATAGGGAGCTTGCATTTCCAGGCGAATCCTCACAAGCTTAGAGATACGCTTACTGGGTACCAACGTTTGCAACTCCTCACAGAAGCCAATTCTATCAATAAGCTTTTGTAAGCACTTGTCCATGAAAAACTGAAAATAAGAAATAAGCCATCGTCACATTGCAAGATAGTGGCATTCACCCCTAAACAACCACAACTCAACACAAGCAAAGATTCTAAACTAGTTATGTCTGTGGAAGCAGAGATACTTGTATCAGTAAACACTGAAATATACAGTTAACCCTTCTAAACTGTATGTCTCTACTCAACATTGACCTTGCTGGGATTTGGCCACCAACTTGACAATAGAAGAAAAAAAGATTTCACTAAATGATGGACAAATACGAGGATCAACAGCAACAACAGCACACAGATCATACACCTTTACACAGTAAACCAAAAATTTCTTTTTTGTTCTGTATCTGGTAAAGACCAGCTATTTGGGAATAAAAAAGATCTCCTTGTGCATTGAGCAGCTAACTACAATTCACTAGGCAACCAAACCCGTATTACAACAAAAGAAAAAGAGAAAGAATAAAAAAACCAAAAAAAGAGAAAAAGAAAAACACACCTCGACAAGAGCAGCTTCTTTTCTGGGAAACGATCCAACAATGGAAGGGGAGACACCCACGTCCCTTGCACCAGCAATCATGGCTTCTTCACTCCATCCCAACCTTAACTGCATTAGCCCACAATTGAATAGAATAATAATAATAATAATAATAATAAATCTCAGTAAAATAATAAGGGATTTTGGCTTATTCATTTTCTTGGCTTCTCGAGCCTTACAACACAAAGTCCACAAATTGTAGCTACAAACTTTGACCCATTTTAACCAGGCATTTATTCTCATGAATGCACTTATAACGGTGGCTCCAGAAGTATGCAAAGTCGGACTTCACCAAATATGAAATAAGAATGCAGCCACCAATTTAAGACATACGCAACAAACAACAATCCATAATTTGATAAATAAAAGGAAAGGTGAGAAAGCAGACCACGTGACAGAGGGAGGCTTGAAGCACGCGAGCCTGCTCGTCTTGGTACTCGGCTCTCGGTCCCTGCCTTTGACGCCGGCCGGAATCCTCCGCGTTCGACGATTTCGACCAACCCGGAGATGACGCTGTAGTGTCCGATTGGCTGGAGGAGGAGGAGGCAGTTTCTGCGCTGGCGCGTTGAATTTGATTGTGGTCGGCGATCGATTGGGGACTTGTTGAAGTGCAGAAGCGAGAACCACCGGAGATGAAGGATCGTGGGCTCAGGAATCTGAGACGGGCGTTGCTATTGTTGCCCGCATTTGTGCCGGCGAGTAGCCGCCTCGTCGCCGTTCTGTACATTTTTTGTTCTTCTCCGCCAGGCGGAGTGGATCGAAACAACCTTGTTATGATCCACGCACGTGTATTGGGTTAGTCCACGTGTCGACTTGGCTGCCGCGAAGAACATCTCTTGCCAACTGCACAAGCAAAAAACATACGCACCGTGGAACCATGATTCGACGTCGTTTTCATCAAGGAATGTCGCTGCCTCGGTATTTTCTTTTTCTATTTTTCAAAATATATGCATACGCACGCAAAAGCAAATATTTCCGAACAATTTTGTGATCCCATGTCTATTTTTGCATTTATTTTTCTCGCGTCTTCTAGACATTTTTGTATTAAAAAGTGATCAAATGGAAAGGCCCCAAGACTCGAAATCGTGAACTATCAATTAGCCGACCCCAAATTAGCATCTCTGTTACCTATGGAGGTGCATAATTCTCTCTCTACGGAGGGCTTCGACGTTGGTTGTGTCTGCCATTTATAACCAACAATTTTGGTTATAGAAATTCGTGTCCCACCAATACAGTTTAAGGATCCAGCGATCCCTTGCCCACAGCTACTTACTGCATGTAAACGCCTAATACGGGGCTGCGTCTTGATTAGTATTTGGTGGTATTGGTATTTGGAGTGGATGCAAAATATAACCTTCTTGGTCGTGTTTAATTTCCGTCTGCATGCCATCATGGTGTCAAGAAACTTTCTGGATAAGTGTTAACATTTTGGTTGCATTTTCAAATCACATAAGAAATTTTAGGCAGCCCAACGTTTCATCTCTTCATCACTTCAGAATTGACATGCAACGTAGAAAAGGTTTCAATTTTCTTTGCCACGCAATGTAAGCTCCGCATAAGACTACATTCTCTTTGCATTAGTAAGCCAGTAAGGCACAGAATCTGCCAGACAAACTCAAATGATGCAGGGAAGGGCTTTAGCCTGAATGAATGGCATGACAATTGGCAAGCAGATCCCCGAGAATAATAGCATTTTGGGAAGGACCACAAATAGAACTCGTTTTGCATTCAAAATATTTATGTTTGCACTACACTACGATGATTCCTGCCTGATCTCTTCTAAAAGTTAAAACATAGCTAAGGCTTTTCCCCCTCTTTCCTCTGTTTCTTCTCCGTTCCTTTCCCTGTACTGCGATTCGTTTAAAAATGTTCATCTTTTGGCTGCCATTTAACAACTTCCACCCCCCAGCTAGTCCTCCCAAAATCTCTTGCGAGCTTGCGACATGCACGTTATACATGAAGGCAGCTAGCATAAACAATTGGCTGTTGACAGGCTGTCCTGTACGCTTCTCGTCACACCTGCAAAGCAACTTTTATCGACCTATAACACATAACCAAATGCGTCAAATATGTATTTCCTCTGTCCTCCTAATTGCTTCCCTCATGCTTAACCGTTGCGTGGGATTACTTTCACAGCAAGCAGCTCCAATTTGGAGCAGCCGCAACATATCTTGGATTGAGTTGGTGTTGCCGGCTATCTCTGGATCGATCACTTCTTGCTCTCTTTTCTCAGAAATTGCCTGTAGCACCCATTGCACAACATCGGTCCCTCCTTTTCCGTTGCTAAGATACTGAGACGGGAATTTCCCCGTGATGACCTCAAGAATGATGATTCCAAGGCAGTAGACATCAGACTTGGGAGAAACTTGATGGTACTGAAGGTATTCTGGGGATTTGTAAGCAAACATTGCTTGTGCAGCATGGGTGGGACTAATTAGGGGATCAAGGGCATAATCGCTAAGGAATGGCTCATAATTTTCACCTAGAAGAACATTGCTGGACTTGAGATTTCCATGGGGGAGATTATAACTTGAATATTCAGAATGGAGAAAAGCCAATCCACTTGCAATTCCCTGAACTATGTTCAGACGTATTTCCCAATTCAGCCCCGCATGGCTAGTTCCGCGATCACCTGAAGAACAATACATACCAAGTCAGGGAGAATCGGATAACAAGCGAAGCGGGACATATACATACACATATATATATATGTGAAATGCATTCAACAATAAAATATATTCTCTTTTCTCTTGTAACGATGTTTTGATCTAACCTGACATCAATTTTAACTTTAAAGGGTATTGCTTGAACAGAAAAGAAGGCATAATTCAAGCAACCCATCTCAAAGTGTTTACAATCCCGGCCTTTCAAACACATCATTAATCTAACAATCTACGAATGTTGCTGAATGTTTTGGAATGATTACGACAAGTTCAACAAGAAAGTGATATTTTTGACAAATCAAAATGCAAATCTCCGGAAACTGGTCATACCATGCAAGACATACAGCAAGCTGCCTCTGGGGACGTACTCTGAGACCAACAGCTTCTCCTCCTTTCTAAAATGGTATGCCAATGGCGTTAAGATATTTCTATGCCTTATCCTCCCAAATCGCCTCATTTCAGCATCAAACATGTCTCTTCCGAACATATTCATCTCTCTCACCCTCTTCACCACCACTGACAGTCCGTTTCCCATCGTAGCTTTATATGCCGAACCAAGTCCACCGTTCCCTAGCACTTCTGCCGCTGCCTTCATCAAATCAGACAACCCAAAGGAACCCTTTTCGTCCGTAAGCATGACCAAGTCACCCATAGTGCTATTCCTGGTGTGAAACGAACTGCCCCTCCTGGTGGATTCATTGCTTTTCCGACCTGAACCAAGCGGCCTCTTGCTTGAGCCACTTGCACGCATCATAGGCGCTGACCGTTGGTTGGGGCTTTCCCTCCCTAAGACGCTGAAGTCATCATACCTGTGCCGCCGTCCCGAGGAACGGACGCTAAACAAAATAGCAGCGGTTATAACTGCCAATACTGCCACTCCAACCACATATTTAGTATTGCCCCCGGGAGAGTTTCCGTTTTCTTCTTCTCCTGCTGCCCCCAATGTTGTGTTGTTCATCATTGTGGCGCAATCCTTGTCAAGTGGTTTTCCGCATAGTCCATCATTACTTGAAAATGAAGATGCACTGAACCTGGAAAAGCCCTCCGGGATTTGACCCCCCAACTTATTGTGTGAGAAATCCAACGACTCTAATACCTGCTTCGGTTGTTTCAACGGTGGGATGGAGCCAGAGAACAGGTTCCCCTCAAGATGAAGTTCTCTGAGATATGGTAGATTCATTAACGATTCGGGTATTTTCCCCGTGAAATTATTGTTAGCAAGCCAAACTTTCTTTAAAGATGACATAGAAGCAAAGAAGTCATTGGATATCTCGCCAGAAAACTCGTTGCTCGCGAGCAAGAGCGATTTTAATGCACCAAGTTTGTTAAACTCTGGGATGGGACCCGAGAATGAGTTGTTGATAAAGCTCATAGTTCTAAGGGCACGAAGCTGTTGTAATGCTTCAATGTCGATCGTTCCTGAGAGGCCTAAATCCGATAAATGTAGGCCTTCAACGGCCCCGGCAAAACAAATGACGCCGACCCATCTTTTGACGCAAGGAGAAGAGCCAGATGCCCAATTGTCCAAGGCACCCGCATGGATTAACGAGCTCTTGAGTTTGAGGAGAGCCTCTCCTTCTGACAACTGGGAAAATGAGAGGTTACAGAGAGATAGAGTTAGGAGGGAGAGAAGGAGAAGACGGCGAACAGCGGCCATTGCCGAGCTGGAAATGTGGGACAGCTCCGGCGGGCAGAAAAGAGCCGCTGTTCGCACGCCTAAGCCTTTATTGTGGAAGCTTTTCTTCAATCTGGGTTTGGAAGGATCTCTCATGATGATAATGTCGTGTCTGTATGCGTGGCTTTGGGAGAGGAAACTAGGGGATGGATGGAGCTGGCAAATGGTTATGTATGGGACACTAAGAATAGAAAGAGGCATTGGAGAGAACGAATGCCTATGGGTGGTATTTAGAGAGAGAGAGAGAGAGAAGTTCCGTTGACCTTTTCAAAAGCCAAAACATGGATGTCTTGACATTCACCCCTGATCAGATATTGGGACAAAATTCTATTGACTATTCTTGGACCAGGCGAGCTATGACAACGTTCAGGTGAGTGATTATCTATGGAAATGCCACAAAGTTCTCTAGCAACTTTTGATCTGGCTAGCATCCAATGATTGTATTATTCCTGAATCTTGGATGCTGCAACATTTCCCTTGATAATTAATCAAAAGATGGTTCCCTGCATGCTCTTGGCTCGCATGATCCTAAAGCCATCGCAGTGGCTTTTTAAAGTGGTTATAAATCTTTTAGCTTCAATTTGAAAGCCAAGGTCTTTCCTTTCCTTCCAAGATGATTTGCAGAAAACAGGGGGAAAAAGATTGTCAGGTCGCTTGCCCTTCGTTGATTATCTGGATTTGGCCACTCATTTGACCAATTTAGATTTCACAACATATACAACTGTACAAACTCGGAGGCAATGACAGTGAAAACAAAAATCAAAAGCTCACTTCTTAGCCTTCCTTTAGTATTGGACATTTATAATTGCGCTCTGCATTGCAAAGGAAATGGAGCAATTAAGACAGGTCCCGTCCTCCAACACCTGCAAGTTTCTCACTCAAGCAGTCCTCTCAAATGACTTCACATCAACGAGACTTGGAAGCCCGGGACCATGAAGCATGCAAAATGTTATTTCGGGTAAGAAGTAAAAGTCGTCATTCAACCATTGGAAATGCTAGGAATTGAGCATTACCGAAAATATGTCGCAGTGACCAGGATCTTTAATGTGGCCCATTAAGTTGCCAATAGGACCTTCTCCAAGTATAAATGGCTTGGAAGCAGAAGCCAACAAACGCTAGCATGGAACAATCCACATCCCTGTTTCCCCCGACCAAATTTCTACTTATAATCAACATATATTTAATATTGGAAGATATGAAAATCAAAATGCCGAGGAATAGAACAGGATTGCTTGTATACGAGTCATGACCTGGTCCTTGTTGAAAACGCTAACGGTGAAGTAGAGGCAATGCTTAGAGCCATAAATGGCCATTCCAAAGTTCTTGTGCTGCTGCATTCTGGTGGCTGTCTCTCGATTTTATGGGCTTCCTAGTTCCTGCACTGCGCTTATGCTAATCTATCCGAGAATGCACGTGGATGATTGTACCAGGAACCCAAAAAAAAAAAAAAATGTAAAAATGGAAAAAACAGCCGATCATGACTTGCCACATTTACTGGATAGAGGGTTGATTTTCTGGCCTTTCTTCCATGCTGGGTCATGTTACCATTTTTCTAGCCCGATTATTACGCAATTAATAGTGCTCTTATTGCTAGATTTGGACCCAAACGGTCCGGTGCCGGTCTTTCCTTTTCTGCTAAACAGGAACCGGACCAAAGTCAGGTGTACACTCATAAAAGACTAGAAATAGAATGTCTGGTTTTTCTTACAATTATCTTTTCCTCTTTCTTATAATCAACCGATGCCGTGACTCTTTTTTGTGAAGGGGTTTAGTCAAATCTTTGTGGTTTGGGCAAAGATTGCATTGGCTTTGCTATGGTGGGTGGGCGTAGATCAGCTACCTTCTTGTTGTTTCCTTAAGTATGGTTCGATTAAATAAAAAAAAGCGCTACTGGATTGCAACTTGGCACGAGTTTTACCTGCTGATAATTTCAATTCTACATCAATAAAATTTCCACTTGCGACATAATTTATGCGGATAAGTGAAGTCTGGCGTAGGAATTATCGGAACGGCTGATCGCAAGAACCTCTCTTGTCGGTTGATGGAAGTAGAACCATTTTGCTTTGACGGGTAACTTCACAAAAAGAAACGTAAATATATATATATATCTATTTGGGCTTCTTCTTTATCTTATCTTTCGTTTTATCTTAATTCAATCAAACTATCAACTTCGCAGTCGTCAAGAACTAAAAATTTCCTTAGATTTATCACTGTCAAATGGTAGTTAAGGACTGTCAACTAATTGCGCCAGTTGAAACAATGACCTCAAACACCCACAATAGTCTTGCGGCACTACGGATAAAACTTGGGTGGGATAATGACCTCAACTTAAGAAGCCGTGGGCCTCTACGCTTATAAAATTACTCTCAGGTAAAATTGCTCTGGTTGTGATTAACCAATCATTGCAATCCAATATCCACACGGGCTTCCTTGAACACCAAAAAAACAAAAAAAAAAAAATCGAGGGGGGGTTAAAAAAATGGTTTTACCGTTTTACTATGCCCTTTAAAGTGTATTACTGCTTTACGCTCGCAAACTTTACTCTTATAAAACCACAAAATTAACCACTCCATCAATCATTCCCTCGTCTCCACAGCAACGGCACCAACAATAACATCATCGGCAACAAATCCACCTGTTTCTGATTAATTAACATCTCACCCAATTCCCATTATATTCCAAGTAAGAAAAAAGAAAAAGAAAAAGAAAAGGAAAAAGAAAAGGGTCCTACCCCATTCAGATCCATGTACAAAACCGGACAGCATTCCCACTTCCCGTTCCAATGAATCCTTTCTCATCTCTCAAAGTAACCACTGCGCTGCCAGCGGTAGTGGAGAACCAGAACCCGAGAAAGACATTCATAAGCAAAGTTGCGATCTTTTTGCATGTAATTCAATGATGGCAGAGATGGTGGTTGCACCGCTGGGGCGATTCCAGTACCAGAGGGTGGATTTGAAGCGATTGGCGCCGGCGTTCTTGTCTTCCCACAAGACCCTTTTCACGGTCCTTTGGATCGCAGCGTTTGCCTCCGTTTTCATGTGGCAGCGCAACGTGGTCGGCGGAGGAGGTCTATCCGTCTTCTGGGGGACCCCGGGGCGGCAGATGCCGAGGCTGAGACCCGTCGCTTTTAATTTGACAGATTTTGGCGGCGTAGGCGATGGGGTTACTGTGAATACCGAGGCTTTTGAGAGGGCGGTTTCGGCTATTTCTAAGCTGGGGAAGAGAGGTGGTGGACAGCTTAATGTGCCTCCCGGGAAATGGCTCACTGCCCCTTTTAATCTTACTAGTCACATGACCCTTTTTCTTGCCGAGGATGCTGTTATACTTGGAATCCAGGTCAGCTTTTTGTTCTCCTTCTCTGTTCATCTACTATAAATTTACTGCTAATTATAGTTGATTTCCATTACATTTCCTTGCTTTTCCCGGTGCCCTCCCTGCGGAGCGAACACACTGGTGAAACATTTGGTTTGTTTGTGTCAGTTGGATCTAATCTTGGGAGTGTGTTAGGTACTCAAATCAGAAAGCGGTTCACATCAAAGAATTGCTAGTGGTTTTAGTTTTTATTTCGATGGACATCAATGTCTTAAATGCAACCCATTTGCCAATGAACTTTAAGGTGGTTCTGAATTTTGAGCTAATGAAGATGTTAACCTAGGTAGAATTTCTGGAGTTAGAACAGGAACCTATGAGGGATCTCTTTTATGTAAGTGCACCATAGACTATCTACATTAGGATGTGTCTTTAACAGCAATTGTGGAATGTGGATTGCTGTCTTTCTTGTGTTTTAAGGTTTGTTACTTCATATGAGGCCATGGATGTTTCCTGCATTTCTTGGACATGTATCTGATGTCTAGATTGATTAGCAAACATATATTTGGTGGGTGAGGTGGAGTTTGGACAGAGAGAGAGAGAAAGAGAGAGAACTGTTACATTGCCTGGAAATAGAGAGATGTAATTATTGCATTCCACAACATGAAAACATATGACTAGCTTAACTAATAAAATGTATATCATCCTCGGAGGTTCACTAGAATTCTGTTGACATCGTAGTTTTAGAATTTACTTATTCAACTCATTGGTTTTGGTGATCAGGATTCTTTTTAGTAAACCTTGAGTTTCAGTGACTGAACTTATCTCTTATTCTGAGCCTGTTTTGTCATATATCTAACAGGATGAGAAGTATTGGCCTCTAATGCCTCCATTGCCTTCGTATGGATATGGGAGAGAGCATCCTGGGCCTCGGTATGGGAGTCTAATCCATGGTCAGAATCTCAAAGATGTTGTCATAACAGGTCAGTCAACTCAAACTACCTCAGCTCGCACAAAGTTAGTTTTCAATGTGTCTTGATATTTTTCATATATGGCGGTGATTGCATGGAATACACATTCATACTGGTTTTTTACCACATGAGATACCAGTCTTGAACTGAACGATTCCTGTTTCAACATATGCTTTGAAGAAGATACCTGTTTCAGGAATTCCTATATGTCAAGGATGCTCCAAACCTTCAAACATGCATTTGGACACTAAATGTCACAGAAATCATATTATGAAGATCAGAGATGTGAAATTGAGTGGATGGTGATATAAATGGCAGAATGGAGAAGGTGTGGCTTACCAAAGGGTAAAAGTTTTCTTATGGCACAATTGGTAGAGGACCAGTGATTGTGCCTGCTTGTATTAGCACTAAGGGTCCTGACTCACGCAAAGCTTTTTGTGGCTACATTCAGTTCCTTCTGTTAGATGAATTTCTGAATTTCAAGGCAGCTCAATGGTGGCCAAAAGTTGGCAACTGCCTTCTAGCCTATAATTGAGTCATAATTCTAGTGGGAAATTAGGTTACGGTTTATGGCTCTCTGAATATGATACCATTGCCTACAACACCTGTGTAGGCTTGGTTATTTGCAAGAGTCAGTGTTTGATAATTACTGGTTAAAGCATTAGCCAGTCAATACTTCCAACTTCATTACATTGCATTCTTGTTAACCACAGAGACATCTAAAAAGAAATGAATTTGTGCTGTTCGTCTTAGATAGGACATTGGTTGTTAGTAAGGTGAACATAAAATCTGTCTAGCTGTCTAATTAGCAGATGAACAATTGATTGCCAAATCTGAATCATTGTTATTTACTTGCAAACCTACAGGGCACAATGGTACCATAAATGGACAGGGTCAGACCTGGTGGAAGAAGTATCGCCAGAAGCTTCTTAACCATACCAGGGGTCCCCTTGTGCAGATAATGTGGTCAACTGACATTCATATTTCCAATATAACACTGCGTGATTCGCCATTTTGGACACTCCATCCATATGACTGCAAGAATGTAACTATCAGACACGTTACAATATTAGCTCCAATATTTGAAGCCCCAAATACTGATGGAATTGATCCTGGTAAGTATGTCTTATGATTGCTATTGTCAGTCAACAATATTTAGTGGTTGATAAATGGCTCTGTAATTAACTTTGAAACTGCATGAGATGATTGACAAGTTTGTTTATCTGAATGAACATCATTTTCCATAAGCTCTAGCATGAGCTGGGTTACCAATTGATTGATTATCTGGCGTTACTTTCCATTTCAAACATAGGGAAAAAGGTGTGAGGAAAGTTTGAGACAACAAGCATCTGCTTGTTAATGCATCAAATTGATGTTGCAAGGTGTTTTCTATATAGAGATTTGGTTTTACTGTTTTACCGACTCACTGAAAAAGTAGAGTTTAATAAGGATTGGGGCAATGTATTCCAAGGAGCAAAAAGTTGATGAGGCTGTTTTGCTTCTAGACTATGCAGAGAGCAGAAAACTTTGATCTTGGATACTATAATATTAAGTAGATATCTGCAAATTATGAAATTACTTTAATATTCTTTGTCTTCAACAGCCTAAACTGACTTCATTCTTGTGTATAAGGAAATTCCACTTATGCTATCATTGCTGCCCTGATTCTAGTAGATATCTGCCATTCTTTTCTGTATATCTTCTTCTATGAAGTTTGCAAAATATTACTCCTATCCAAACTGAATATGAAACTCTCCAAATTCTGGTGACCAGATTCATGTGAGGATATGGTAATTGAAGACTGTTACATAAGTGTGGGGGATGATGGAATTGCAATCAAGAGTGGTTGGGATCAGTATGGAATTGCATATGGACGACCTTCAACAAATATCCTCATTCGTAACCTTGTAGTCCGCTCTATGGTCAGGTGAGATCTCCTACATAATTGGCTTCAAACTTGATGCAATTTGTGGCATCTTTATTTCTAGTCATCTTCCAAGGACTGCATCATAGCAACATCTGAACCTCTCCTTGGAAAATTGTGGCCTATAATTTCATGTTACAAATGCGAACAAGAGAGGCATTTCAAAACACTTGAATTTTGCAAAAAAAAAAAAAAAAGCACGATAGCCTGATGGTTTTGTGTGACCAGTTGGTAGAATATGACCATTATATAATCTCTCTCTGCAATATAAGTGCAACAGAAACTTGTTTTTAGCTATTTCCAAAGCAGTCTGATAATTTTTGATTGACAAGACGAAGGTTTTGGTTTTATGGACACCTTTCCGGTGACTTGTGCGGGAACCATACATAATTATTTATCCAATCAGATGATCACTCCTTAGTTGTCCCACATGCAGTAATTGCATATTTTCACTCTTCAGACATTTAACTGAGATGCGCCTGGGCTGAACTTTGCAACAGTGCTGGAGTATCCATTGGCAGTGAGATGTCTGGTGGTGTATCAAAAGTAACTGTAGAGAACCTTTTTGTATGGAGCTCAAGGCGTGGAGTTCGGATCAAGACTGCTCCTGGAAGAGGTGGATACATACAACATATAACCTACCGGAATTTGACATTCGACAATGTCCGAGTCGGAATAGTTATTAAGACAGATTACAATGAACACCCAGATGAAGGATACGATCCGAGGGCTCTTCCAACGCTCAAGGATTTTAGCTTCACCGGAGTTCACGGCCAAGGAGTCCGCATTCCCGTTCGCATACACGGGAGTGAAGAAATTCCAGTAAAAAATGTGACTTTCCGGGATATGTCAGTAGGACTAACATACAAGAAGAAGCATATATTTCAGTGTGCCTTTGTTGAAGGACGTGTAATTGGGACCATTTTTCCTGCCCCATGTGAGAACCTCGATCGATACAATGAACAAGAACGGCTTGTGAAGCGCTCGTCCTCCCAGAACTTGACAGACGTAGATTATGACTTCTGAGAAAGTGAGTCTCTCAAACACTGGAGATTTCTTCTCAATGCGCGTATGCATAGGCCATACCACAATACATCGATCGTGGCCAGGAAGTCTTATTCTGAGTATCTTCATCACTTTCATTTTTCTAGTCTTTTTTATTATTTCCTTCCAGTTGTATATATACCAGAATTTTTTGGTCTTCTATACATTCGAGTGCTCACGAAAATGCATGACCCGTATTTTTCTTTTACCCGTACGCCTTTACTTCTATGCTACCAATCTTGACAAAGCCGCTTCAAGAGCCAGCTGTTGATGGTTCGTCGTGCCTGATTTTTAACTGCTTGCAAAAATGGCTCTGCATTCGGCTCCCGAGCCATGATGTACGGACGTAACATAACGCAATTTTAAAATATGTATATAACTTATCTTAAATAAATTTGATATATTTTTACAGCATATAACTTATAATAATTATTATTATGTTATCTTATTTTGTAATTAGTAATTTGTTAAAAATCTTAAAGATCAAATGCACTACATGATATATAATATAATATTTAAAAATTATCAATTAAAACATTTAATATATTTTTTAAAATAAAATGTATTTATTAACTTTTATACCATCAAATTACTGGTTAATATTAATTTTTTATATGTTTATTATGTATTTGATATCTTAATTAAAATTTTATAATATATATATATATTAAAAATATTTAATATATGTATCTTAATTTTTTTAAAACTTTTTGTTATATATATATATATATATATATATATAATACGTAAACGTTAGATCTGATAAAGACGGACAGTACTTGTGATTTTAACCGTGGCATTGAACTCCGAGTCATGCCTTCGCACCTAATAAGAGATGGGGCAGCGCATTCAAAAGCGTTTGGGAGACGATAAATTGGCAGCCCAGCGTTGGGGGCCCCACACAAAAGACAACGACGATGCATCGTGGGCCTTTTTGTTTTGTTGTTTTTTTTTTGGGGGGGGGGGAGGATGGTTACCGTCGCCGAGCCTTTGAGCTGTGGGCCTGACGCCCGTCCGTCACGAAATAAAGACTGAATAAGCACACCTGCACTGACACCGACCTCGTTCTCAAATCGATAGAAGAAGTTCACAAAATCCAATTAATGCAAATGAGTTGTCAGACTGTCCAACGATGGCTCTGCCATTGGGCTCTTCGTAACTCGCGAAAAGCCCGGGGCGTCCATAGGGAGGAGAAAGAGAAAAGGATCGGATTTCTGGATGGTGACGAAGACGATGATGATATGCCATCCTTTCAGAAAGTAGAAAAAGTGGGTCGACCGTATTTTTGGTATTCTACTCTTGTAAGGTAATGTAGAACAATACTAGAACATTGATTCATTGGATGGGTTTATCAATTTTCCAGACGGTTACCTATTTAAATTATACTCATCACACTGCTATCAAAAAAAAAAAAAAATTTTGTTTGAATTATTCATAATTGTAACCAATTATTTGAAGAAATTCAACATTAGCTAGCATTTTATCGCGGCATATGTCCTGAAAAGATCCGTGCACTCACCGTGAAGATGATTTTCTATATATTATAATTTATAAGTGGCTCTCGCCATCTGCTTGGATTTTCATGTTCTTAATATTAGCAAATGGGGGACTAGGGAGTACTAAGACACGATCTGAAACAGGGTCCGGTTAGGTAGACAACAATACCAAACCCGTGTCACTTTGGTTTGGCATGTGAGCACCGAGGGGCAAACATATATTTTGCTTACTTAGCCGTAATTATTTTCGTAGACTTTTTGTCTTTTTGTACCACATTCCCAATTTCCTACCCCTCGCCGACGCCGACTGGTCACCAAAAAATATATATATATATATATATATGGGTGACGCACTGGATCACATGTTTGCATTGTGCACGTGCTGGACTTGGAACTGTGTAACGCGATTATTGATCCGTTTTTCTATCTGTTATAATTAAGGGGCGTTCTTGCCGAACTCAATTTGGTTGTCTTCTATTCGAAGATTTTTTTTTTTTTTAAGATTATAAAATTTTATTATGTGAACGCACGGCATCTTCTCGCAATTAATATTGATCATAATATTAAAAATAAATGAATAAGCAAATATACGGAGCTCCCAGTAGAGTCAAGTACAAAAAAGGTACGGTTGCGTGCATAGGTCCGTTCGTCGTTTACCTCCCCAAGGCCTTAGCTCCTATGTATATTTTTGTAGGTACAAAAATATACATATCTTTTTAATCCTTTTCCTCTTTCCTTCTTTTTTTTTTTTTTCTTTTTATTTTTATCAATCGGGTCTTCTTCCTTTTTCGGTAGCTAATGGCAAAACGTAATCATTTGTTCCCTGGTGTATAAGAACGGCAAGGGAGCGTTCAATGCCGTGCTAAACAGAAACTCAAGTCCTGCCAACCTCTCTGCAATAGACAACGATAATTCTCTCGTAAAAAGGAAAATACGTGGTCCATCATCGCGGAGGCATATGCTGGGGCAGGGCCAGCAATGGCATAATTCCTTCTTTGTTTCTTTTTTGTTTATAATATTTGTTGAATCTAAAATTACTAATTCAAACCAGCCATCTCTGAATCTCTAAAGTGTCCCATCAAAATAAAGCACCCTACAGAGGTTGTCCGGGCATTAACTTCGGTTGGTCCATACAAAGAGAGATGCAGAGGTGCACATAGAAGGTGTAATTGGTTTCCAGGGCAATTAAGCCCGCAGAATGCAGCCACGAGGGCCAAACTGCCTAAAGGTCTGCGTTTGTGACCACAAACGCGCACACGTTGATTTCACTGGCCCCTCATAATATTTCGCTTGATGAGCCTGGATTGGCAAGCTGGCGCTGCCTGGTGCGTTCTGGGAAAGAGCATTTTTGGAAACTTCAAGGAATTAAAGCCCCCACGTTATGCCTAACACGATGAGTAATACACTTGGCTGTTAAGAAAAGTAGCGCTCGTTGTCGGTTGGGAGGCAGAAGATTAACAGTGAAAGGTAGTATTTTGTGGACAATGTCAACTACCCTTTTGGTTGGCCTAAGTCATAATAAACTACAGGAGGTGGCCAACCCAGCCATGCCATCGAGAGAGAGAGAGAGAGAGAGATATATATATATATATATGTATATATATATATATATTATTTATTTATTGGGAAATTTGCAAATATATACGAAGAATATTAATGAGTTGGAGACCTTTTAAAAAAAAAAAAACTAAATTTAGATACCAAGGAATTAGGATTTTTTTATCCAATGTTATAGTTAAGTGGTATCACATATCAAATTTCACATAATGTAACACTTCAATTCACTCCAGCTAACACCGGCAACACAGGTTACACACACACACACACACACACACACACACACACACAGATATATGTATGTATGTATCTGTAGTTTAATGTCGAGTTTAAATATTAGCCAGTCTACTACCACGCCAGGTCCCGCCACTTTTTTAAAATTTTTAAAATAAGTGTACCGTGCCAAGAATTTAATAGCTCACATCCGTGACTCTTCGAAAGTCCAGAGCATAATAATGGCATCCATGAGAAAAGTAATTTACCTGCAAGCTCATCTATTTTCAATGAAGACGACGTCGAGCAGATGGTAGTCAAACCCAACTAATCAATTAATTAAGTGGCCATGATCGTGGCTTTGACTTTTCTTTAAAGTAACGACACTTTTTTTTTTTTTGTTACGAGATTTAAGCATATATAATTGGATTTTTTTTAATCAATTGTTGGTATTTCAAAATAATGTGCAATTTGTTTTTCTGACCGATTAATCTAGCAAAAACGGAGCTCGTTATCAGTTACCAATTTGCTTATTTTCCCTCGTCTTTTCTTGTGTTTCCTTCCCGACCGCAACACTTTTTTTTTTTTTTTTTTAAGCGAAGCGAACTTTGATTGACGATTTTTTTGTGTGCATATATAATAGTAAAGACTTGAACGATATCTTATAATCTTATTATAAAAAAAATAACATATTAAATAGATATTACAAAATAAATCGGCTCACCGTATTAAAAAAAAAATTAAATAATATATATATATAATTGAATATTATAAAATCAGAAATATAATTTTATTCAATATCTTAATAAATATTTAAATTTATTATCGCACAAATAAATATCTCAAATTATTAAATAACAACTGTCGGCAGCGACGGTGATGGATGGACCTGGCAATTGCGTGAAGGGATGCTGTCGTATTTTTGCGCCCAAAGGGAAGGCAGTTCCGTAAAACAGTGACATAGGAGAAACGCTATTCACGTGGTGGATTGAAAACCTTTTTCGGGTTTCCAGGCACGTCACGAGTCACCCGTGACCGCGCGTTTCTATAGAAACGGTCAAAAAAATATTTATATATTAAAATTTGCGACCACTGAAAAAGGACTGTTCTAGCACCGTCCATTTGGGGCATCTCGGGCGACTGTCGTTGCATCAACGGCCAAGAATACAATGTTCTGCCCTCTAAAATTTTACCCTCTAATATTCTGCCACGTATTCCGTAGATACTTTCGCGTGTGCATCCAGGCCGCGTTGCTTTTTTTTTGATTTCCCTCTAGTTTTACCTTTCCATCCGCGTTTTCCACGCGAATTTTGACCCAGAATTTTTTTTTTCATTTATTTTAATACGATTTTAGCAACTTGCACCAGCAGTCTGACCAAAATCTCTGCACCAAGTATCAATATCGTCACCTTTTTTTTGGGTTTATTTTTTTCACGGTATCGACCAAAGGCCAATATTCACAATGGAGCCAAGACCCAGCGCGCAACAAAGCAAGAATTCAATAAATTTATTTATTTTTTTTGAAGTCAAATGATGAGAAAGTAATTTATAATAGCGAATCTTTAAAATTGAGCATATCTTTCATAAAATTGATCAGCCCTAGCCCTAGCCCTAGCCCTAGCCCAATTTATGTAAAACTTGGGTACGACGGAAATTATATATAAACGACTAATTTTGAGGACAAAAATAAAAAATTTTAGGACAGAATAATAAAAATTTAATTAACTCACATTCCATTATATAATTTGAACCTCAATTGTTAAGTTCACGCCAATTTCACCAAAATTTATAAATAGAGTTTAAATATTATATACGATGAAAAGAACTTTTTTATAAGTAAAATTAGAAGATTAAAAAGAATTTTGTTAAATTATTAAATCAAAACATTAAAAAAATTAAATTTTAAAATCAATAAGAGTTATCAATTATTCTAACACTTTATAATACTAAATATGCATTTTGAAAAACATTAAAACTCGAAAATTTATTATATGGATAAATATTTTAAATTATTAAATTACAATAATTGCATGGATGATGAAAAAAAATTGACCACTAATATTGGGTTTTGGTCGATTGATGTTTCATTGTGCCATTGAAAATTCAACAAGACGCGAGATGATGAAGTGACGGGCGAGAGACGGAGACGGGTGCGTGTTTGGTGGGGATGCCCCAGAAGGGCAAATGACTAGGAAAGGAATGGACAGACTTGGATACAAAATGGGAAAACACGAAAATCTTGTGAAGGGAGAGGCGCAGGGGAGAGAGAGAGAGAGAGACAGAGAGAGAGAGAGAGAGAGAGTTGCAATTTCCCAATTGATTTCCCACGCGCAACTGTCATCTACTGTTTCCCACGTGGCGCTTTTCTGTTGGTGCAGGAAACGTGCACTTCCTGCTTGCTTTTCTTTTTCTTTTTTCTGATTTTTTAAAATTAATTTTCATTTTAGTTTTTGGTTTGAAGAGTTGCAATTTCCCGACCGATTTCCCACGCGCAATTGTCATCTACTGTTTCCCACGTGGCGCTTATCTGCTGGAGTAGGAAACGTGCACTCCCTACTTGCTTTTCTTTTTCTTTTTTCTTATTTTTAAAATTAATTTTCATTTTAGTTTTTCGTTTGAAACGGTCACTAGAAACGTAAGTTGACCGATTTGGATTAATTAATTATATATATATATATATTTATTAGTAATAATTTAATTTTTTTTCAAATTATAATTAAATTAATACAAGAGTAAAATTAATTAAATTATCATTAATAATTATAAATTGATTTGATTAATTTAATAATTTGAATTATATTTATTAAAAAATAAAATTTTAAAAACTTAGACTAAAAAGTAAAAAATATGGATTAAATTCTATTCTTAGTAAATTATTAAAAAAACTTAACTATATTTAAACACAAATTTGAATTACAAATTATAATCAGTCTATTTTTTTTTTACAATTTCGGCCATTTTAATTTAATGTTAATTAAATTGATCAAATTAAATAGATTGAATGCTTTCATGTACATTTCTACTGTTCGTGGCGGTGCCCACCTCGGCCGTACAACGCAAGGCAGGCACGTTAACGAAGAAGCGGCGCCGCAGATGGATTCTAAATTAGATGATGCAAAATAACAATAATAATAATAATAATTATTATTATTAAATAGTTAATTAAATTATAATTTCCGATAATTACATTAACATTTATTCATTTACTCTTTGTGGGTTGGTTGCATCCGAAAGACCTTCACACAGAATCATGAAAGGGTCATTTTGAGAAAGAGGAAAATGAAAATGAAATTTTTTCAAAAACAAGCTTATTAAAGACTGAAGTGTAAAAGATTGGACAAAGAAAGACTAAAACACCACGTCGGGCACGTGAGCAGCGCGCGGGGTTTATTTTAGTCCTTAAGCATGCTATATCGGACGACAAATGCTATCCAGAGATAGCCCCGAGGCAATTCCGTAAATAATAACAAAATCGTGGGCTCGAATGTTGGGGCTCGGTAAAGTAATGGAACGCAATGGTCGCCGTTTCCGAATGCAAAAAACACGTGGCCCAAAACAATAAAAGTACGTTTTAACTATTTTATGATATATTGAAAAAATTAAATATTTTAAAATTACTTCATTTATTTTTCAGTTTATCCACCCACACGACAATGTATTTCTTAATTTTCTAAATCTTTTTTTTCCCAAGAAACTCAATCGTATTTTCTAAATTTTCTCTTTTATAGCTCGTAATGTTTTTTTTTTAAAATTATTTTTTATAATCTGAGCCTTTTGTAGAGTGTTTTTTGGATCATTAATTTTTTATTTTTAAAATTTTTAAATAGTTTTTTAAAAATAAAATGAGATAAATGCTAAGCATAAAATTAAATTTATTTTTATATTTTATCACATCACCGAAAGAATTGGCCTTTAAAAAAAAAAAAATCACGCACATCTCAAATTCATTCTACCGAACTGACTAACAAAAAGTTTTAAGTAGGTAATCCCAAATTAAATATGCCAGTTAAACATATATTCAGCTCATTAAATTTTAATTATTAATTAAAATTGACCAATTGCATTTAATAATTTAAAATTAAATGGCGTGAGAGTGCATCAATTTGCGTGTAAACTCAACGAATAAAATATCTTCGTCGGCATCGACCTCCAAAGGCGCGAAGTTGCAAGGAACCGGCATAAAAGGCCCATGTATCGCTCGTGCTTCTTAACGAGTTAACTCGCCCTACACGCGACATGGAAAGATAGGCCTTCCCTCGCTCGCCCTCTCCCTTTCTCTTTGACTATGTTTGTCTCCCGCAGCATAAACAACAAATTGCAAGCGAATGCAGTAACAACGGAGAACCTTCTCGCTTCTTTGTTTCTAATTAATTATATGCGTTGAAGCACGCGGATCAAGGCAACCCCGATTTTTCGATTGTTATTACTCTTCTCGAGGGGGTTCCTTCTGGATCCTTTTCTTCTTTATCGAGATTCTTCTTTTGGCCTTTGGTCGCCGGAGAACATGTCTAGCGGAGCTGAATTCGGTGAGTTTGAAGGACAGAAGCCGGCGACGTTGCTGGGGAAGCCGAGCTTCTCCCAGAAGTGTAGCCTGCTCAGTCGCTACTTGAAAGAGAAAGGCAGTTTTGGAGATCTTAGTCTCGGAATGACATGCGACTTGGAAGCAAACGGAAATGGTGCGTCCTTTATTTTTATTTTCTTTTATATATATAATTGTTATTGGTTTCATCATCATCATCGTCATCATCCTCGTCGGCTTCATTTGTTTGGATTTCCGGTGGTTTTGAAAGCCGTCAAGCTATTTCCTGACGTTTCCGTTGCTAATTTTGGTTTTGGTTGTCAGAAAACACAGAAAATCGAAACGGCTCTCTCTCTATCTCTCTATTCCGTTTAATTTGTACAGAATGAGAGAGACAGAGGGGCGGTTTTCAAGCTGAGTTAAAAGGAGGCTGTTTTTCTTTTCCATTTTACTTTAATAAGTACTCTCTTCTTTTTTCATTTTTTGGTCGTTTATCTAATCTCTGTTAACGACTCTCAAATCGATGCCCAGCAGCTCAGATTCTTGACGAAGCGATTCTTCATTAGAAGTGTGTAACTTAGATTTCTAGGCATTGTTCTTGTCGGTCGTCGGCCGTCTTGAATGTCTAATCTTTAGATCCAATAAATTCACAATTGTAATTGACGGGTTGCTGCTTAATTGTTCAACGGTCTTAGAACGTGCGCCTTTTTGTTTTTTTGTTTTTTCTCTCCTCCAAAACATCCGAATTTTTGAACTGTTCATTTAAAGAGTGAAAGTGCTTTTACTAAAAAGGGAAAAAACAGAAGCGGCATGTGCCTAAACGGAGTCTGTTTTCTGACTATTTTACTTATTATTTTTATTTTTAATTTTTTGTTCAGATGTAGAGAGAATCTCTGATTCTGTTGAGTTATCTCCAATCGGTTTGAAAGAATTTCAGTCCTAGATCTACTATAATTCATTATAAACAGCTGCTTCTTGTCTTGGGATCATGTTGCCTTAATTTAATTTATATTTTGCCTTAGCTTGTGAATCTTTGCATGATCAATTTAGGAGGTCCCAAAAGTTGTAGATCCAAAACCGTAGAGATCTGATGTTTCATTGGATGTATTGAAACATTTCAGGCACGCCTGACATGTTGCGTAGCGCTGCAACAACAATGAACTTGTTTCCGGCGATTGAGGAGAAGAAGCATGACCTTCAAGCCAGAAATATGGGCTCTCTTAGGATTACTCGAGCCATGGATTTGTTTCCTCAACAGGCGGGTTCAAAATCCTTAGCTAGTAAAGAAGATGTTCAAAAGAATATTGATTCAAGGTCAGTTGATTTGTTCCCTGATGCATCAGTTTGCTTGAAGGCAAATTTTCAGTTTGGTCTTCTCACATGTTATGAATAGCGATGCAATCTGGTTTAGGACAAGATTGTTGTAACGGATGATGAAATTTTACTTTTTGATTGATTCACATCCCTTCTGATTTTTGCTAGTGATAACAAGTCTGTAACCTCGGAGCCCCAAACTGCACAAATGACCATCTTTTATGCTGGAAAAGTAGTCGTGTTTGAAGATTTTCCAGCTGATAAGGCTAAGGAAGTTATGCTTTTAGCTAGCAAGGGTAGCTCCGTGAGCCACAATGCCTGTCCTCCTGCTCCTGCCAAGAGTTATCCTGCATTTGCTTCTGACATAGCTAAAACACCAAGTGAATCCAGCAGTTCAGTTCCTCCTAGCCCTAATGCCTTTCCTAGCTTTGGCAATGGTTTAGTTCAAGAGCATGTGCAACCTCCCCATCAGCCCATTGCCGGCGGTAATTTCTTTTTGTCTTCTTGGTTCTTTTGTATTTAATAGTGAGACTGAATGGATTTTTACTAAAACCTTTCCCCTCCTTCATTCAGATCTTCCAATTGCAAGGAGAGCTTCCCTCCACCGGTTTCTAGAGAAGAGGAAAGATAGGTAGGCTTCTGAAATCATGATCAAGAAATTGAAATCATTGGCTGCTGTTTGTTTATAATTAGCTGCAGTTGCACTGAAATAGATTTCATCTAGGCGATGAGTGTACAATAATTGTATCCTTTTTTTTTTTCATCTCCCCTGATCGGGGCTTTAGGTGAAAAATTGGTACAATATGTCACAAGTAACTATCGAAGAGTGATAAATCGTTATTGCCCTAATAGTACTTTGGGTGGGTTCAACCAGAAGGATTTAACTCACAATCACTTTGAGCTCCTCTGTTTACGCGTGAATTGTTGCTTTACTGAGGCTATCATATCTGCAGTCATTGGATTAACCTTGTTATTCATTCTTGTTATGGCACTTTACAGGATCACTGCAAAAGCTCCTTACCAAACAAGTAGCCCTCCCGTAGCTCTCTCTAAGCCAGCTGAAGGCAACTCGTGGCTTGGTTTGGCTGCTCAATCTCAACATTAGTTCGACTACTGATTATATTTGTTTTCAGGCTTCGAGATTTAGGCCTGTTGTCTTATTTGTTTTAAAGCTAGGTAAAGCCTATTGCAAAGCTGTTAGCTCTTTCATTTTGCTGGAAGCTAAGATCATAATATGGCCACCATAGGTCTAACTGTCTATCAATCTCACTGTTAGTTCGTGTCATTAACTTTATATAGCAAAATTTTAGCAGTGTCAGACCAGATCATTCAAACAAAATTCTCTCTGAAAGGGCTCAATGATAGACTCCGTATTGGCTTTACTAGCCTTAAATCATTTTACTTGAGTTGTATTCGTTTCTGGATCAAATTTACCGACAGCGGCTGAAACATTTGAGCCCGATAGGTTTTTTAACAATTTGGACCGACCACCTAATTTTGCTGAACAAGAGCTGAAATGAAGCAACTACTAACCGCTGCGTTCTAAAATTCTAATCTGCTGTGCAATCTATCTTCCCATATTTTCTTTTTATATTTTTTGGTACATTCGAAATAGGTTCGCTTCCATTCCTTAAAGATGCAAAAGTGAAGTAAAAGGTCCTTTGCTGCTGTGCATATTACTCTGAAGCGTTTGTGGTTCACCACTGTAGATTTTGGTGGGCAGTCAAAAATTGTGTCCCACTACGGTCGTTTCTTTGCTTGTGGTTGAACAAAATCGATAATCATTTTAAAAACTCCGATTCTGAGACCAAGACGACCCCCCCCCCCCCAAAATCCCTAAAGGCTCTGCAAGACAAAAGCGACTAAAGAATGGAACGGTCGTTTTCTAATGAAGCTGAAATGTCAAAGATGCTGTTGCGTAGTCTTGTCAATCGACGATTATAAAATCACGCGTATTTGAAAATTGAAATCCCGGAACGCGGAAGCTGTTTCCCATTTAAAAAAAAAAAAAAAAAAGCCAGGGATAATCGCTTTTCAAAGTTCACATGCATCGAATTGAAAAGTCTAGCTATAGGGGAAAAAAAACAAAAAACAAAAAATCAAAGCTATAGGAAAAAAAAAAGTATGGGTGCCTTGTGTCTCGAATCCTCTAAACCCATGCCAGTGCAAAACGCAAATAATAATAAATAAATAAATAAATAACAAACCTCAATATCGTCACGTTGTTCATTCTTGGCTCTCTTGCTACGTTGTTGAATCACTTCAGAGGCCACATTGGGAGAAGGATATCAATTTCTATCATACCATTCAACTTGGCCCTCACGTGCATTGCTCGAAGGTGGTAGGGTCGACTTGAATCTGATCGATATCAACTCCTAAATTTATTATTACTATTCTTATAGACAAGCCTTTTGCTTTGCCAACTTTCACAATTGCAGAAAAAAGGATTAGGCCTGCAACTTGCATTTCGAGAGGGAGGGGGGGACCCACCAAAGGCTTTGCCGACGTTTACGAGGCACCAAATTCCCCCCATTGTTAGGTGGGCGGTCCTTATTTGTCTAATTGTTATCTTATTTTGTTTATGTGTATACCTTGTTTGACCCTTCTTGTTGATTAATATCAACCGGTCTTCTCTCTCTTTCCCTTTAGATTAGGATAACAATTTCCATCGGTGCGCTTGTCGTAAAAGGGAAATTTTCCAAGTCAAGTATTCACAACCAATAACTAACTGCGCCTTATAATTTTTAAAGCCCATTGGAAGCTTTCATGTACTGCTAAATGGACTATAGAAAATCCTTTTTTTTTTTTTTTTAATTTTTAAAAAAGACTGATGATAAGTACCTAATAAAGTAGTTACTCCCAAGTAAATTGTCATATGATCACTAACTAAAATAAATAGAATTGCCATGTCGAATCTGGTTAGAATTGGCATGTGAGGAAAGGCATACCATAAGCACCCATTCGATTGGAGGGATCTCAATTCCACAAATGCGAGACAGTACTCCCAAACGAGAGCTTAGGTGTTGGTCTATACTCACAACCCAACAATATTTTTGCCGTTAACTAAAATAAGACGGGTGACTCTCTCTCTCTCTTCGCCAGAACAAAGATTCAATGCCAACGGGCCAAAGAGGCAAACAAACAAACAAAAAAGAGAGAGAGAGAGAGAGAGTAATATGAGCGAGTGTAAACCAGCTTTCCGACCGAGGAGGAGGAATTTTTTGATTTCTCCCCCATAAACTTGGGTCCAGACTTCTCTGTGACAGTACTTGTTGTTGTGAACTAGACCAAAGTCCAAAACCTAACATGAACTAAAATGGCTCCACCCGAATGGTGTATCTGCTTAGTTTAAAAAATGAGGCTGTCTAAAAAAACGTGCGAGCGGTCGAAGCAGGTCAATAGTTTAAGGCCCTTAAAAAGCACGACCCAATTTGAATCCGAACGTCAGTTGTCAGCTCAGTCCAGGAGATTCACACAAGTTATTTTTACGTACAATGACATTTTGCGCAGTAGCCTGAGCCCGTTGGGTCCTCGAATTGAGCCGAACATTATCGAGGGTCATCGAAATTTGTGGGCTAAACGAATCAACCAACTGGAAATGGACTGTCGATTGGTTTCCCTCCCCCGGGGAAGCTCAACTATAACTGTGCGTAAACACAACGCAGCTTGGGTCCCATGCTCGGTTAGATGTTTGAACAAGCAGGAGAGGGCGAGTCTAAAGATATTGTAGCATATTTCTCCGAGCACCTCACCTTCCGTGATAATTGATTTCTCTCGGGGACCATTGTTCTTCGGCCCATGAGATGGTTAAAAATAAAGAAATTTGATTCCTTGGCCTTCTCCGATTCCCTTAACCACTCAAATCAGATTATAATTTCAATTATTTTTTATACCTAAAATCAGATTATAATACGCATTTGTTGATTAAATTGTCTAACTAATTTTCCCATCACGTCTAAGGTAGTTACCAAGAACTGAACAACAACTGCAACTCTTTAAGGTCTTAGACTTAAATATAATGCAAGTAAATTATACTGTCTTAGCAATTCATTGAATAAAAAAAGAGTGAGACGAGACCAACGAAAATTAAATATGATGTATGACTTATTTGACCGAAACTCTGTTTTTTTGTTTATATATATATATAAAATAAATATATCAATTCAAAATGAAAAATATTTCTTATTGTCTTTATTTAAATTATTTTATAAAATATATCTATCGTTTTAATATTATTAAATCAGAACACATTTTTTTATATTTAATTTTATATTATATATCTAAATATTTAAATTCATTTTTTTATCAACATAAAAATCTAAAATTAAATTAATATATAAATAAAGATATTACATTATTATTTTAACACAATTACTCGACCGAATTATTTAAAAAATAAGAAAGAGACACGGAAATATAATAAGTAGCTAGCAGGCCCACCGAAGCCCATCATTTCCAATATTCTATACATACGAACAAACAACCCAATTGCAGTACAACCCGACTCGAAGTAACGAACAGCACAATCTCGGTGATCTCGACCGCACCTGATAATGTCTCAGTGCAACCACACATAGGTATCCATAAAACACCAGAGCGGCGCTGTCAGCCTCTCGATTTTATCTTTCAGTCTCTCCATTTTCTTGAGCGTCCTCAAATTTCCCTCTCTGTCGAGGGTTTTTTTTTTTTTCTTTTTTTTTCTTTTTTTCTTTTTTTTCTTTTCAAACTTTTTTTCTTTAATTATTTTCCCCTTTCTTTCTCTCTTTCTTTCTTTCTCTCTTTCTTTTATCAATTTTCTTTGTAATTTTGTATTTTACATTTTTCCAATCTCCATTGCAAAGTTCATCCCCTCTTTTTGGAAACCCTAACCCTAGTTCTTTTTTTTCAAAGAAGATGCAACAGCAGAGGCTACGGCAACAGGCCATGATGCAGTATGCACATCCCGCTCTCATGGCTGCTCCTCAGGTTCTCTTGCCCCCTTTTTTTTGTTTTTTCTTGAAGAATTCTATCGGTCAGATTTGGTTGTCTTTGAGTACATGTCATGCTATCAGTGTCACCCTTTCTTGTAAGCTTCTTTGTTTCTTTTCTTTTTTTTTTTTCTGTTTGTGTGTGTTCTTGTGTGATTGTTAATACATTTAATTACTGGGTTTAAACTGAGTTTTTGTTGGTGGAACGGTAGGCAAGGTTTATCGCGTGATAAATTCATTGGGTGTTATCTGTCAACAAAAGATTATTTTTGACTGAATAAATGGTAAAAATTATGCGGGCAAAAAAAAAAAAAGAAGAAGAAGCGAGAATTAAAAAGGAATACTGCAGTACTTGGTTCGAAACAATCTGAATTCCCCATTTATGGCTTTGGACATTTAAACTACTGGTAGATAACCGACTGGCTAGCTTATGATGATGGTTAAACTGATGATTCAAAGATTTCTGCTGCTTTTCATTCCCTGCTACTGTTTTATAAATTCCTTTTGTTTTCAACCTATGTGCATAGGAAGCTATTTGAATACATGACACTACGTTTTGGTAATTGCCCTCCTTCATTGGAAATTAGCATTTAGCCTTCTGCCTGCTGTTGATGGGTCCCCGATTTCAGTTGACTTGTTGGGTTTAGGTTCTGGCGTTCAAAGAAAGGCAGCAGCTCAATTGGAGTAATAATAATGTTGTATATATAAGGATTCATCTGGCCTTAAGGGATGGCAGAGATTTTAATTTTTTCAGTTTGGACATTTGCAAATTTAGGCTTCACAACATATAATTGGTGACTGGATTGGCTTGGCTTGAGTACTAATATGGAGTTTAGGTTGTTAACTTTTAGGATTGTTTTTATTTTTTTATTTTTTTATTTTTACATTTGAATTTTGCAGATAGAGCCTATCATGAGTGGAAATCTGCCTCCTGGCTTTGATTCAAGTACATGCCGCAGTGTGTGAGTGTTGTAGCGCCCCCCTCCCCCCCGGTGGCTTTTTTTGAATTTTTTTACACTTTTTTTTTCTCTTTTTCATACTTGAACTGGTTGAAATTGTGTGTTTTCCTACTCAACACTTTGTACTTCCCTCTGTCAGATTAAAGTTTTCATTTTTGTATAAATGATTTGCTTGTGATTATTGCTCCAACCTGCACGGGCATTTGTTCTTTTTTTTTTTTCCTCTTTCTCTCTCATTTGCAATATTACCACACACTGTGTATGTTCTTACAATCAGTTTTCCTAGCATAAGCTTATTTGATTGTCATGTGTTTATTTCATAAGAAATAAATTTCCTTATGTCTGTATCAAATGGCAGATATGTGGGAAATATACATCCACAGGTTGCAGACCCTCTTCTTCAAGAGGTTTTCTCAAGTACTGGCCCCATTGAGGGTTGCAAGCTCATCAGAAAAGAGAAGGTCAGGCTTATTTCAACAATTGGATTAACATTTCTTAACTTGTTGGATGGGCAATAGCAACCATGTAATCTTTTGATTGCTATCAACCAGGGACTTGTTGACAATTATGCAGCATAACCAATTCAACTAATTGTGTTTTCTCATTAAATATTTCCTTCTGCTCCATTTTCTTTGTTTTGTATAGTTTCTCTTGCACTAATATGGTGGCATTCTGTCTATTTCTGTGCAGTCATCTTATGGCTTTGTAGATTACTTTGACCGCAGATCAGCAGCTCTGGCCATTGTGACCCTTAATGGAAGGCATCTGTAAGTCTCTTCGAAAATTTGTGTTTGGATATTGTGAACCCTATGTCCTAATAGGTCACTTACAGTTTTGGGCAGCCTATTAAAGTTAATTGGGCATATGCTAGCAGCCAAAGAGAGGATACTTCAGGTTGACAGCAGTTTTTTATTACTTTTTTTAATGTTTTGAGTTTGGCTGGTATGGGGGTAATTTTGATTTCTTACAGCTTAAATTCTTTTTACTATGGTATGCAGGTCATTATAATGTCTTTGTTGGTGACCTTAGCCCTGAAGTTACAGATGCTACATTGTATGCATGCTTTTCTGTTTATCCCAGTTGTTCGTAAGTTCCCATTTCCTCTATTTATTTTCTAAAAAATTGGTGTTTATCCGGGATTTTGACATTCGAGATTTGTTAAGGCCAATTGGATATCTTCATTGATTGCAGGGATGCTAGGGTCATGTGGGACCAGAAAACTGGGCGTTCAAGGGGTTTTGGGTTTGTTTCCTTCAGAAATCAGCAGGTAGTGAATTCCTTGACACTGGAATGTTATGTGTTTTATATATGGTTTCTGATTTGCATTTCATGTCTTAACTTTATGTACATATTCTTTTGTTCAGGATGCTCAAAGTGCAATAAATGACTTAAATGGTATGAAGACTTCCTGCCTTACGCGTTTTATTTAATCATAAGCTTTACTAGCAGACCTCATAGCATTGAGATTTTATGGAGTGCTACTGATGGGATTGAAGATGGCATGGGGTAACGGGGGAAGTGGGAAATTTACTCAGCTTTGGAAATGAAACATGCAGTCTCAATTATGGAACTTGACAAAAAAAAAAAAAAACTGACAATAATTTTACTGGAACAGATAATTGTGTGTGCTCAAGAAGTGTATGTGAGGCAAACATCATAGGATTCTTTCTGAGCTGTTTTACATTTTCAGTTACAGCACAGAGAGTTCAGGGGCAGGGAGGGAGGGAGTTGGGGGGGTTATGGACAAGCTGAAGCTTCAATGTTCTTAAAATATTTTAACATTAAGCAGTGTGGTTATGGACCTAACTTATCCTTAACTTCCTGTGGGTAACATTAATGCCAGTAGACAGTAGAATTCCCATTGGGCCTAACTTTTCATGGTCTGGATGTCCAGAATAATGTTGTGATCTGCTGTAACAGGAAAGTGGCTTGGAAGCAGACAAATTCGGTGTAATTGGGCTGCTAAATGTGCCAGCAATAATGATGAAAAGCAGGGTTCTGATGCCAAAAGTATTGTTGAACTGACAAATAGCACATCAGGTGAGCTTGTCTAAGAATATTGAATTTTTAGTTTTTATGGGTTAATGTAACCTTGTGGTGAGTCGGGAAGTTTTTTTCCTTTTCAAAGTTGCTCTTTGATCATGGTTTTACATTCCCGCATTTTTGAAAATTATCAGCATTGGGTGAATAAAAGATAAAATATATTTTTTTTCAATCATTAAGCTTTTATCCACTTCTATGATTGTCAACTTTACTAGTTCTAACATCAAGTATCTGCTGTATTGATTATCCAAATTTTGAGATTATTGTCTATGCCTCTTAACTTTTCTGCTTAGGGCTTGTAGTAAAATAGTGTGTTTTATGCCATGCACCATTAAAATAGTGTTATACTTATGCTTGATGTGATTTTTTATCTAAATCTGTTATCATTATTTCTCATGTCTGTTTCTTGTTTGTTAACATGATTGCATTTTCCTCGTGTCAGTTTCTGTTTTGTTAACACAGTGCCTATATTTTTATCAGTTATCTTGAGATGTGCATATAGCTTGAATTTGCTAGGCATGCTTTTCGTTTCCATGTTAGAGCTTACAGAGTTGTTTGCTCAATGCAGATGATGGTCAAGAGAGGATTAGTGATGATGCTCCAGAGAACAATCCTCAGTACACTACTGTTTATGTTGGCAATCTTGCTCCCGAGGTAGGGGCTTTTTTCTACATTACACCTGTTACTGTCTCATAGTCAATATCTTAGTCACTATTACATGCTTGAGGTGAAAATCTTTTGATGGCATGCTCAAACTATATATTTGTATCGAAGGTGGAGTTTTACTGCGACTAAATTTTGTTCTTGTAATTTTTCACTCTAAAAGTTGTATAAAAATGGAAAGCTGAGGGTGAAGATGTTCCTCTCTGAAAGCAAATTGAATAACCAGTAACTGTATCAGTGAGCATTGTGTTTTTCTGGACAAGTTTGGAAGAAAATTTTCCCAAGTTCCCACCTAGGGAGGCATGTCTAATGAACAGACACTTTTTGTAGGTTGCTTCTGTTGATCTACATCGGCATTTTCATGCCTTTGGTGCTGGAACCATTGAAGATGTGCGGGTACAAAGGGACAAAGGCTTTGGGTTTGTGAGATACAGTACACACAATGAAGCTGCTCTTGCTATTCAGATGGGAAATGCTCGGATTTTATATGGCAAGCCACTTAAGGTGCATATGTTGGTTTTTATTATTGACACTCCCAACAAGTTTTACTTGCAAGCCATAGTCCGTAGTTTTGCTTTTCCTATGTTGTGGATCTTAGTCATTGATTTATTGTTTTTTATAGGGATAAAACAGTTTCGATAATCAGAAATTTCAGTCCCTATTTTTTGTGCGGTTATTAGGGATTTCTCTGACTTGCACTGCAGTGGGGTTTTCTGCTTTGTTCTTGCCTCCTTGGCTTGTAGTGTTTGATCAGCTTTTGTTTTATTTTTTGGTACTCCATGGAGTCTTGGTATCATTTTTGCGTGCTGACCAATTCTTTTGAGCTACATAAGCTCTTTTTCATGATGTGGGTGGTGCCTTGATTTTCCAATATCTCTCTTTTTTTCAAACTACAGTGTTCATGGGGTAGCAAGCCTACTCTGCCAGGTACAAGCTCCACCCCTCTTCCCCCGCCAGCTGCTGCACATTTCCTGGGTTTTTCAGCCGCTGAAGTTACAGCCTATGAACGGCAGATGGCATTGAGCAAAATAGGCAGTGCACAAGCCCTTATGCATCCACAGGGTCAGCAAGCCCTTAAACAAGCAGCAGCCATGGGACTGGGTGCTGTTGGGACTAGTCAGGCAATTTATGATGGAAGTTTCCACAATGCCGCAACTAGCCAGCAGCTAATGTACTACCATTAGTGGCATTACAATATCTCCCCAAGTTGATGAGTATTTCCAAAATCTGTATGATGGTGGGTTTTCTCCTCTGTCCTGGGTAGGTTGCCACCTGTACTATGTCACATAATCTAGGAGTGTGCAATGTCTTGTTTGTTTATGATTTAAATTTGGTGAAATATGTCTTCCATTTCTGTGAGGCAATAAATTACAATTGACCATGAACCGGTCCATTTATTTGCTGACGAAGAAGATTTAGCTCTACTACGGGGTAAGGAAAGTTAATGCATCCCATTTGGTGCAGGCTGGTGAGAGGCAAATGGGACGTGTTCTATTTTCGTTCGATATAAGCTTTTTTCTATAAAAAAAAAAAAACAAGACATTAATAGTACGGAGGTGCCCAGCCGATTGTACAAAGTGACATAACCCCTCCCGAACGTTGCCGACTGCTACTGTTCCCTTTCGAGACGGCTGTTGCGATATTCCGAATTCAAGCGCCTATTCTGACAGTTAAGAGAGTGGCCGTTACCTATTAAACGTATTAGCAGCTACATATATATTTAGACAATTGGTTTGTATGTGATGTGCACTAAAACGAATCAATATCTAGTTATGTTGGTCGCGAAGGAATCATCTTCGGAGCATATTTACTGGAGGACATTACGTGGATTGGAGGAGGAGTGGGTGGAGTATATTTTAGTCTTGAGGAGAAAAAAACAATGGTAGACATGGTCCATCTGTGAAGTGGCTAGGTGCTTCTCACGTTTACGATGGGCATCTGCTTAATAAACGAATACGTTCTAAAATCCATTGCGACTAGGTTTGATTTCTTTGCTACTTTGCATCGTGTTCTTTATTACAATAAACCAACTAACCATGTTGATTCCAACAGATGATATATACATTGCCCGCGTTTGTGTGCCTTCCTTCCTTCCGTCAGGCCTCAGCCTTGATGGGTTGATCTTATCACGTGCATTTTGTCTTAATGTGAGCACCATTGAACAAGAGAACGAAGGGAACTCCAGCTTCCACTTTCCCGTTCACAGTTCTCTTAAAAGAACAAATTTACTCCTAAATCCGAACGAAAATTTGTTTCTTTCCTTTTCTTTTTCTATCTTCTTTTTTTTTTTTTCCCCTTTCCTTCCCAGATAATATTCGAGATGGGATGACAAAAGTGGGCCTTACACATTCATACATCCAAAAAATGGAAAAATATTAACAATAATAATTGTGGTATTGGGGAGGTTTTATAGGAGGCAAAATGATAAGAATTTTAGTGGAGAAGGTGGGGCTTCTTGTGCGAGAAAAGCTTGCAAAATCTGCAGACCTTTCAATTTCTGATCTTCGCCGTTCTTTCCTCTCGTCCTTCATGATTTGCCCTGATCAACACTCTGGGCTATAAAAATGCTTTTTCTCCCCTGTAAACTAAACCGAATCAACACTAAACATCGACATAATTAAGGTTAATTCCTTCCATAATGATCAAATTACATGTTCATGCAAGTCAACTGAGTGTCAAAACCAAATCAAGCAACACTTTTTATCAACAATTGAGAGTCATACTATAGCCATAGAACATAGTACAAAGAAGGAACAAGAAATTAAAGACATGTAATTGTACAAGTAATAGTAAAATGACTTTCCTGTGGAGCTTTTTCCGACACAAAGTGACAAGAACTGAGGAAATCCGACGTTGGACACGTTGAAACATTGTCGGCGACTCTCGCCGGGCAACTTCTTGGGCATACAAAAAACCCCGCGTCAACACTGTTAAGCCAATGTTGCAACCTATGTATTCACATCTTCTGTCATAATTGTAGCCAGTCCTTGCCGAGATTAACTGGGATTGGTTCTGAACGATCGGAATGTGTACCTACAGATTTGCAGACTTACCAAAATTTCATGCCCGCCATCGTTACTGGCCTTCTCAAGGGCAGCGACATTACCCTATCCAACCCAACCAAGATCATAGCTGTCTACGCCTCTTGGCGATTGAATTGACACTTTTATTGTCTCATACCTCTTCAGCCTGGCACCTTTTGACTGCAGTTAACCAGTTGCGTAGTGGCTTGTGTGTTGGTTCAAATGTAAATCTAGCTTCTAACTTCTGGTTTGTTAATCAACTTGCACAAGAATGGATTTAAGTAGGAGTAGTCAAAATGAAATATGTTTATTGCCTCATGTAAGTCCGCATCAGTAGTAGCAAATGTGTGGTCTGGGAACATCAGAGATTTTTTTTTTTTTTTTTCTTATAACATCAGAAAATTCTACCTTTTCAGCTTAAGCAGCAACATAAACAAAGTCAATTTAATCAGATTTGTAAAATTCAATATCATTGTAGCCAAAGAGCTCTTTCCTTTTATTCTTCTCCTCTGATTATTCTTTTCCTTTCATTTCCTGGTTTATTTTATGATGATTACCGGAAATCAATAGTACGAACAATCTCGAGATCATGGGATGGATCATTCAACTTTGGGGATTTTTGGCATACCCGCCAAGATTGTACAACAATGGGGAGCGGACCATAATTTTGGCGTTGAAACCGACCCGGCTCGTTTTCCTTCTTTCTTTCCCCTCTAGGTTATTCTCTAATAAGCATTTCTAGGTAAGGAGGTATAGGAAGCAACACGAGAGTAATTAAAAAAAAAAAAGTAATTAATTTATATAATAATAATAATAATATTATTATTATTATTATTATTATTATTTAAAATATTATTATTTAATTTATCTCTTCTCTAATTAATTAAATTATCAATAGAGTAGCCTTTAAAATTGTATTATTCATGTAAAAAAAAAATGTTAAGTTTTTTTTTTAATTTTGAAAAACATTTATTAAAATATTGTAATATTGTAAAAAATGTATAATTTACTTAATAGTTCTAAAAATTGTCATTTTTTAGTCTATCATGAATGAAACTAGGATATGAAATTACGGGTAACATTTGTTAGATTAAATGGTTTTAATTGATTTTTTTTTTTCGGCCTTCTATCTTGTAGATAACATCAATAACTATTAGAATGATACTTTCGATGACATCAAGGAACCTAAGTATGAGGTATTGACGCGGAAAAGGGTGAGAAATAACAACAAAATAGGTATCAAAGGCACCACACGATCTTCCTCCTCGATTGACCAAAGAAACCACCATCGTTTATGAACTATTTTCCAATTTTAAAAATGCCGATACGAAAGATTGAGTTGGTTGCCAAATAATTAGATTGATTACCTTATGAATTGATACTCCGATTTTCGTGGTCAAATTTGCAAAGATGTAACCCATCACAAATTTCTAAGTTTATATTATTTGGATCATATCCAAATATCAAAAAATAATTTTTCTTCGAAAATTTGATTATATTCAATATATTTTTTTTTTATATTTGAACATTTTACTTGAAATACTTACTTTCTACAAAACTAAACAGATACATTCATTGGTTTTCCTGAAAGATGGCAAATTAATTACACACGAGGTGTTATGCATTTTGGAAACATAAGATTCATCATCCTTTTGACCTTTTTTTTTTTTTTTTTTTATAAATTTTTTAACCTGCCACGGTGCCGTGGTAGCAACTTTTGTTCATAATACCGTGATATAAACTGAAATAACACCTTTTCTCGGCATTTCAACCAAAGTATGACTTACTCAACTACGAATCACAGTGCCTAATAACACGGAATTCTACCTATAATTACGCGAGCTGTGATTCTCCTATTCGGTATCTCTTCTAGTACTTGGGGTTCATCTATGCAGCTGCCAACAAATCCTGATTAACTACCAATAGTGTTCATAACATCAATCTACCGATACTTGTGTCGGTTGTGATTCTATCCTGCAATGTATATATACTGTATCTCTTCTAGTACTTCAGTTGTATCCGTACGACAGCCAGATAATTGTGAAGATTTGATACGATTGAGTTGGAAGATATTTGACCAAATTATAAGACGTGATATCCTCTCCAACGTTAACAAGTCCTGAGCTCATCCTATATAAAAGGAACTTCCCGATTGTTTTCGTCTCCATCTTGTTTTTTCATCCACTCTCACTAGGTCCACCACCATGGAGATGGTTTTGTCAAGATTTTCGCTGGTTTGCTTGTCGTTGCTTGCTGTTTCTTTCTGTGCCACGGCCGTAGATGTTTCCCACGACGGAAGAGCCATCACCATCGACGGCCAACGCAGAGTATTGTTATCTGGCTCAATACACTATCCGAGGAGCACAGCAGAGGTATCCACGTTCGTGTATAATACCATACGTTAATTTTTAGTTGACAGTCCTCTTGTTCCTCATTAATTATTATATCTATCTGTTCATGCTTCTTCCACATATTTTTGTGTGTAAACAATGTTTGACTGCATCGGAATTTTAAAATTGTGACAGATGTGGCCAGACCTCATAAAGAAAGCAAAGGAAGGTGGGCTAGATGCTATTGAAACCTATGTCTTCTGGAACGCCCACGAGCCAGTGCGTCGGCAATATAATTTCGATGGCAATCTGGATCTCGTGAGGTTTATCAAAACCATTCAAAGTGAAGGACTTTATGCCGTTCTTCGGATTGGGCCATATGTCTGCGCTGAGTGGAATTATGGGTAACGATGTAGTACTGTTAATTAATTTAATATATTTTTCTAGCTATTTAAAATTCTCGTAATTTAACAGACTGTCATGATATATATATATATTTTTTACATTAATTGTTTGAGGACGACTATCATGAATATTGATTTGTTTTAATTATTTGAATTGTTAAATCTAATATAGACTTGTCTTATATTGATCATTAGAGGATTCCCCGTGTGGCTCCACAACCTGCCCGGTGTTGAGTTGCGCACTGTAAACGATGTGTTCATGGTAACCCTTCGACTGGATTGGTAGTCACAATGATTTACCTACTGTTTAATTTAAAAATTAATTAACGTGGCGTCCCTATATTTTCAATTTGACTTACAGAACGAGATGAAAAATTTCACCGCACTGATCGTTGACATGATCAAACAAGAGAATCTGTTTGCATCTCAAGGAGGCCCCATCATCCTTGCCCAGGTACACTGTTTGTTACCTTATCCATTAATTAATTAGTAGTTAATCTAGTATTGTTGTGGATTACAATATACCATTATTATTCAATATCCAATTTTAGAGACCACAAAGCAGGAAATTTGGCAGTGAGATTATTAACTGCATAGGTTTTCATTAAGGTCTGGCCCGGTATTATATGGTAATTGCGCTACATACATTAATATAACTAATTAATTAATTTGTCAATGTGGACTAGGTTGAGAATGAATATGGAAACGTGATGGCATCGTATGGAGATGCTGGCAAGGCATATGTTGACTGGTGCGCGAATATGGCCGAATCCCTTGATACTGGAGTTCCGTGGATCATGTGCCAGCAAAGTGATGCTCCACAGCCAATGGTACATATACCGTTTATATATATATATATATATATGTGCTGTATTTTTCATAGGTTTTTAATATTTCTCTTCAAAATTTCCTAATTAATATTCTTTTTTCTCTTCCATTTTACTAAACGACATCGTCTGTATACTTGTGATCAGATCAACACGTGCAATGGGTGGTATTGTGATTCTTTTACACCCAACAACCCCAATAGTCCCAAAATGTGGACTGAGAATTGGACCGGCTGGTATGTGATCGATTTCTGTCATTGGTTCATATATATATATTCACACTGTTTGAGTAGAAGAGAAGAGAAAGAATGGGATAATAATTTAATCAACTTCAGGTTCAAGAGTTGGGGTGGCCTGGATCCGCATAGGACTGCCGAGGATGTTGCTTTTGCAGTTGCAAGATTTTTCCAAAGGGGAGGCACGTTCCAAAACTACTATATGGTTAGTATTTGATGAATCATTGGTCCAATTTCTATATTTTCAATTGATGATAGTATCTGATTATATCTTTGTTATTGGATGTGACAGTACCATGGAGGAACTAACTTTGGTAGGACTGCTGGTGGCCCATATATCACTACTTCTTATGATTACGATGCACCCCTCGATGAATACGGTAATCCATGTTATATTTGTTTTTAATTTTGACAATCCTTTTTTGTTTTTTTTCATGTGAATCAGAATTTATATTACACAAAAACGCCTCATGATTAAGCAGTCTATTAACCATCACTTTTTTTCCGGGGGGGGTGGCGCAGGAAATTTGAATCAACCCAAATGGGGCCATTTGAAGCAGCTTCATGACATTCTGCACTCCATGGAATACACTCTCACTCATGGCAACATCACCGAGACGGATTTGGGCAATTCAGTCACGGTATAAATATGATTTTATTTTACGGTAGTTAATGCAAATTCAAGAGTTGAATCGAAAAATTAATTGAATTAAGCTCAATTGCTTGTTTCAGCATTCAGATTCGTATTTGTTATTATGTTTATATTGATTGGACAGGCAACTGTATATGCAACCGATAACAATGGATCAGGCTGCTTTTTGGGTAACACAAACACTACTTCGGATGTTACAGTCAACTTCCAAGGGAAGGAATACAATGTTCCTGCATGGTCCGTGACCATACTTCCAGATTGTGTAAATGAAGGATACAATACTGCCAAGGTAATTTTTGTTTCTTTATTATTATTATTTTTCACTATTTATTGTTTAATAGGCCGTCTTGTCTACAAAAAAAAAAAAAAAAAAACACAGATAAGTGATTTAACACCGCTGTTACATTACTTTAGGTGAACACTCAAACTTCAATTATGGCGAAAAAACCGAATGCAGCCGAAAATCAACCCGAAGTTCTTAAATGGTCGTGGAGGCCCGAGAACATGAACAAGCCCGTGCTGTGGGGCAGGGGACATGTTACTGGAAATCAACTTATTGATCAAAAGGATGCAGCTGATGATGCTACTGATTATTTGTGGTACATGACCAGGTAACGATCCCACATGTTGTATTGTTTCTGCTTTTTCTCTGTGGCTTTAGAGATCATTTCAGTAATTGCCAATGATTTTTTGGATTATTGACTTTCGTTATGCTTGCTCGTTATTTATTCACAGTGCACGCATCAACAAAAATGATCCAATTTGGAGTGACAACATGTCGCTTCGGGTGAACGGAAGTGGTCAAATTCTTCATGCCTATGTTAATGGACAATATCTTGGTATGACTTGTCCAACCTCACATTTCGCAACACATCTCCTCAATAATGATAATTGAGATTCTTATCTTCAATCTTCTTGATATCAGGTTCCCAGTGGTCTAAATATGGCGTTTTCAACTCTCTCTTTGAAAAGAAAGTGACGTTGAAACCTGGGAAGAATTTGATTAGTTTACTCAGCGCTACAGTTGGATTTGCGGTATGCAACTATTTTTATTTTTATTGATGAGTACGTTAGATTGAATGTTTTAAAGCTCAATTTTCGTCCATGCGTCGCAGAATTATGGACCCATGTTCGATTTGGTACAAGCTGGAATTCCGGGTCCCGTCGTATTGGTCAGCAGCAAAGGCGATGAGACCATTGTCAAGGACTTGTCTGCACACATATGGGAATACAGGGTTGGGTTACACGGATTGAACAGGGAACTCTACAATTCGAATTCAGCTAATGCCTCTCATAGATGGCTAGAACAAGATTTACCAACAGACAGGATGATGACCTGGTATAAGGTAATTAAATAACCGAACAATGATCTCTCTTAGAACCATAGCATAACGATCGTTTTCTTTTTATTGTTTGTGGAACTAATCACGAAACTTGCTCACTTTTTGGCCCGGACATAGACAACTTTCAAAGCTCCTCTGGGCACAGATCCTGTCGTGCTAGACTTGCAAGGTATGGGTAAAGGAACTGCTTGGGTTAATGGTAACAACATTGGTAGGTACTGGCCCAGCTTCCTTGCCCAAGAAGATGGCTGCAGCTCCGAGGCATGTGATTACCGTGGAAGCTATGACAACAATAAGTGCGTAACCAACTGTGGCAAACCAACTCAAAGATGGTATGGGAAAAAAAAAATGTATATATTTATTTATGTCCCCATAATTACCTAAATGTCACAAAAATTCGGGTGACCCTAATATTTATGCGGGATGCTTTTCTAGGTACCACGTTCCACGCTCTTTCCTTCAAGATGGTACGAATACATTGGTCTTGTTTGAAGAGTTTGGAGGCAACCCATCGGCAGTTAATTTCCAAACAGTTGCAATGGAAGCAGCCTGCCTCAAGGCTGATGAGAACAGTACAGTAGAATTGTCATGCCAAGGCCAACCAATTTCTGCGATCCGTTTTGCCAGCTTCGGCGACCCACGAGGGTCATGTGGATCCTTCCAACAAGGCACCTGTGAAGGGGCAAATGATGCACTAGCAATTCTTCGGAAAGTAAGGCTTTCTTGTCCTGCCGTTCGTTGTTTTTATTTTTCTCCTTAACAAATCAATCTTTTGTACATGTTGTGTCGTGATCCAGATAATTGATGCTTTTGCTTTCCGTTAATCCTAATCTTCCAGGCATGTGTTGGCAAGGAGAAGTGCACTGTCAATGTTTCTGAAGATACGTTTGGCGCTGCTGCAGGCTGTGGCAATATTGTCAAGAGGCTGGCCGTGGTGGCCGCTTGCTAGGTTGCAATTGATATCTACTCTTCGTTTTCATGTTAGTAGCCGTTTTAGCACTAGGCTCCGGAGTCCTTTTGGCTTTTGGTTGGTGGGTTTAAAGTTTCTTCCAATATTTAAGCTACTCTTTATTCCATTTATTAGATTAGTTTTCAGAGCCGGTTGAGAGAGTTTCGGGCATGAGGCCCCATCTATTCATGTTCCTAATAAATCTACAATTATTGTTGCCCCCTCCTGGGGATTTATTTGCTATCGCCCTCCAATTTTTTGTCCTGAATATGAGAATCAAAAAGAAAAATCCAAAGAAAAAGAAACTTGAAACTGAGCTCAAATCTGGTTTTGATCCTAATTAGCACAGCTTTATCATCAATTTTATTTCATTCCCCTGACTCCAATTTGTCCAACCAATTTGTACAATGTTCATTCATGCGCACCCGTACATGAACTCGTATTTTGGAACTCTGGTGTTACTGAATTTACCGCATGGTCAAAAATTATTTACATCTATCTGAAACGACAGCGCATATGGGGGATAAGCCGTAATATCCAAAAACATGAATGGTCTGTCAGCATCCAAGCCCACATAGTCTGCTCGGCTTATTGGATTGGCCTTTTTGTTCACCATATTGTTGTTTTAACACACGAGCGAGCCGAGGTGAGTTTGCTGTCGTTCAATTTAAAGTCCAACTCAACAAATTTTAACGGATCAAGACCGGTTTAAATTAAGACCGTTCTATGAATCTGTCTCTTTTCTATATATATATATATATATATATATATATATATATGACCATTTCTTTAAATTAAAAAAAGAATAATTTAAGTTTAAAAGCTTAATAAAAATAGTTAAAATTATTAAAATACTTTGTTATAAATATAATTAAAATGACAAAACAAGTTTATTTTTATAAAATAATTAATTAAGGAATAAAAATATTTGATTTTAATATATAATTAGAAATATATAGCATATGCTTAAAAAAATCAATCAGCTGATACCATTAATGAGATAATTTTTAAAATTTTCTTTGTATTGTATAAAATATTTATTATAAAATATTTTTTATGAAATATAAAATTTTATTGTGTTAAATTAAATTTATAAAATTTGTGTTTAGGAAGAATTTTCTTTAACGAAGGAACTTAAAAATTTACAATCCGCCTCGCCCGAAAGAGGCTTGACCATTTGCCTGCATGCTCGCAACCCACTCGACCGCGCGTAAGTCTCACTCGGGTAGATGCGGTCGCACAAAAAAAAAGAAAAAAGAAAATTCTAGAAGCGTCGTTATCCAAGAAAAGCCCAGCAAAATACTAGGGTTTATTCTTATATCTTCTAGACCATTCCTCCATTTTCGAAAGCCAGCCCTTTCAAACTCAACCCAAGCCGAACATCTGATCTAAGGTACTAAAACAAGTGAGTTGTGTGTTTGCGTTTTGGGGAGTTAAGAGACTTTGGTTCCTTTGTTTCGATTCTTAATTTAATCGATTAGTTTTGTCGGTGTTTTTGGGATTTTGGGACTAGAAATGGCAACAGCGCATCTAACTGCAGCACCGTCGGTCTCGCTCTCGGCTAGGAACTTGACTTCGTTAGAAGGGCTAAGGCCTGCTGCGAATGTCAAGTTCGCGTCTTTTGGGACATTTAAAGTGACGGAAGGGCTCTATCAGCGGTCTTTTGGGGGTTTGGTCGTTAAGGCTGCCACCGTTGTCGCCCCCAAGGTAGCCTTCTTGCTTCAATTGAGCGGCTTTCGGTTCTGACATATTTGCTTTTGAACTATAGGAAACGTTAATTGAAAACGTTGATTCGTTATAATTTGGTTGGTCAAAAGATTTGAAGTTTTGTTCTTGTGGTCTTCCTTGTTCGTTTTGGTTGAAGTGGACTTTGGGTTGTGGTATACCCTTTGTTGAAATTGCAAACTGTGGAGTTACTAATCGGGTTGTATTCGACATCGTTTTAGTATGCGTCAAGAAGTTAATAATTCCAAGAATTGCGAGCAGGTGACAAGTGCGCTTTTATCTCTTTCAAGTAAATGGCTTGAATTTGGCATAAAACTGCATATCTTGTGGAAACTCAGCCTTATCGTAAGAGTAGTTGACAGAAATTGTAGTGTTCTATATTTCTTTCTTTTTTCTTTCCTCATGTGTTTTTACAACATATGGGGTTTTCTTCAGCTTCAAAGTTCCTTCCTTCATCAATTGCTGCCCACTTTGCTGGCCAAAACTGATATAGCGTCTTAAGAATATGGTCTGTTGTATGGCTGTTCAAAATGGTTCACAATATGCCTGTGTGTCATGCTTCTTGTGGAAGGTTTTTTGATAAGGGTTTTAACTTTTGAAATGACCTATGTTCAAGTATCTTTATATTAGTTGATTAAAGATGCTCCTCTTAGTTGAGTTGCAACATGCTTGTTGGCTTATGTCACACAGTGGTGTTGAATTTCTTGTAGTACACCTCAATTAGGCCCTTGGGTGATCGAGTACTGGTGAAGATCAAGAGTGCAGAGGATAAGACTGATGGTGGAATCTTGCTTCCAACTTCGTCGCAGACAAAGCCTCAAGGAGGTGAGGTGGTTGCTGTTGGAGAGGGAAAAACAATTGGAAGGACAAAGCTGGACCTCAGTGTGAAGGTTGCTTTTGTGAATCATATATTTCCTTTGCCAATTCTCAATCAGTAATTTTAATCACCTGGAGCTTCTTCTCTACAGGCTGGTGCTCAGGTAGTCTATTCTAAGTATGCAGGCACTGAAGTAGAGTTCAGTGGTTTGGGTCATCTTATATTGAAGGAGGATGACATTGTTGGCATACTAGAGACAGATGATGTCAAGGATCTCAAGCCTCTGAGTGATCGGGTGCTGATAAAGGTATTCATGATATTATACATAGCAGGCTGTTTTAGCAATTACAGACCTATTGGTTGCATAGAATCAATTCTCTCTTTCATTTTCTGTTGCACGTTGCTGCTCATGCTGTCGACATAGCATTTTTAGTAATGCTCGAAGCTTATTTGCACACTTTAAGTGGAAACTAAAACTAATTTATCTATATTTGGATTTAATGTGATTGATTGTAGGTTGCTGAGGCTGAGGAGAAAACAGCTGGGGGGCTGTTGCTGACAGAGGCAACCAAGGAGAAACCCTCCATTGGCACAGTAAGATCAAGCAGCTTCTTTGTTACTATCAAAACAACTAAATGTTCATCTTGAATAATGTGGTTTGTGTTGTCTAAACAGGTTATAGCAGTAGGGCCTGGACCTCTCGATGAGGAAGGTAACAGGAAACCATTGTTCATAACTGCAGGGAGCACGGTATTGTACTCCAAGTATGCCGGGAATGACTTCAAAGGCAGCGATGGCAGCAATTATATAGCACTAAGGGCTTCTGATGTAATGGCTGTGCTCTCATAGTCGTTTCTGAACGCATTTGCATGTATCAGTGAATTTTGTTGTTGAGTTGCCTCAAGGCACATGAATTGCCGGTTATAGATTTGAATATAACTTTCCGATGCACATTTGCGGTCACCCTGTTATGCATCCTAGAAGAGGGGGTGAGACGTGATGCCATTTGCCATCATTCTGCTCGTCGACTACGTAACTACAGGCCGATCTTCCAATATTGTCATGAACAGTTAATTACTATAATCTAGTTAAGAAAATGGATGGTTTGTGACTCACGTACGTGATTTGGAGTTTGATCTCCATCGAAGTATTTACAAGATGTCAGATTTAGCTCCAAATTAGGCAAAGATTACAAAATACATGATCTGCATTTGTAGCCTGCCAGTGATCATGTCATACTCAAAACACGCTGCTGCTATTTAATTCTAAAGCTGTGCCCAAAAAAGAGACATCAACATGACGTAGTTAGAATCACGCTTTTCTCCGCCTCTGCGCACATTGGATGTGATGCGGCCACTGCACAAAGAGCTCAACCTCCAGCCATAGAGACAAGATAATGCGGATGTTAGACCATAGTCTCATCCCGTGCGAAGGTTATCATTTTCCCTCCATGCCCACGCCACCTTAAAGAGTTTCATCTCCAAGGTCTCTAGGAGTGAATCTGGTAACTAATCTTCACCATCTGTATCCATTATCTATTAAATGAAGCAGCCGAGTTGTCGTCGTAGTGGCCTCTCCAAGCAGTCCCACTTTCAGTCCCACTACACGCTTGATTAGGAACTGGCACATTGCCAAGATCTCCATCTAAGCTCATCTGCTGCACTTCACCAGAGGACAGTATCTTGATGCTCTGAACACAGCTAACAAACTCCCTACAAGCAAATTAGGAGACCACACATTTGAGAACAAATTTATCAGAAAAGGTGCCAGCTTAATGTAGGAGAAGGGGGCCTTTTCACTTACTCCCAAGGGTCATCCCCAACAAGCAGTATATCATTTTCATGGTCCACATAAACTAATTTCCAGTCTGAACTTTGTGGATCTTCTAGCTGCCCTTCAATACCAAACATGCGGGCCAGATCATGCCGAAGTTCATCATAACCTTTATACCGGGTGACATCAATACATCTTCCTACAGAACCGCGCTTTTGAACCTTCACAAATTTGGAGCCGTGTTAGGTGCTAAAACTTTTACAGTAATATCTAAATCAAAATCATATTCAGAATCAATTTGTGGATGAATGGTTGCTGATACAGTCGAAGTGCTAAATGAAACATTAGTTGCCTTTGCCTTAACAACCACAAAGAAAGAAAAAAATCATTAAATATTAACTTAAAGCATCCGGCATGAAGAGAGAAAAAAAAAATTAAAAAAAGAAATAAGTACATTCAGAGGGTGATTGTTTCATCCCATTTTCAAAAGAAGAAAAGTAGAAGTTTTAGTCTGTCTAGAGTTTTTTTCTTTTTTCGACAAGCCAAAATCCAATGAATAATGGCATGGACTTGAGTCTGTGGCTTGTAGTAAAAGCAGGGGAACCATCTGATGTGGCCAGATCGAGATTCACGTGGACTACAGATATTAGTGTGTGTGTGTGTGGGGCGTGTGTTTTTTTGGGGGATGTGTGTGTGAGAGAGAGAGAGAGAGTTGGAGTGTCATGATTATCTGTGGTGGGATGACAAACCTTTGTATACGTTCGCATTCGTTGATTCTGGTATGTCCACATTCCACCATTCAAAACTGCTGTATCATTCATGGCAACATCATTTGAACATCCAGGCTTTAAAGGTATGCTTGGCACCCCGAAAGACTGAGAGCTCATTGCAGCAGTAGACAACTCTGTCTCAATTTCTCTTGGAGTACCACCATAAGTGGAAAGCAAGTTCTGAAGATCCTTTTGAGAGTCATAACCCCTCGACAAGAGAGTGTCAGGTGGTAATCCATCAATATTAGCAACAAAAAGACTGTTCCGAGGATGCGACTGGACGTCACCATCCAGACCGAAGGTGGGAACTGAAAAATTGGGCTGAGCAGTGCTGGCATCCAGGCAATATGATGTTCCAGAAGAGGAAGCATCCACTTGATCATTCAAGGTACATTGATGTTTTACTTGGCCTGATAGTTTTGTGCCAGGGAGTTCATGTTTAACTCGGATTTCAGACTTGCTATGGAGCTCTTGAACAGCAATACTTGCTGGTTCAATTGTCAAATCTCCCATGAATCTAGCAGGTGCCTGTTGGTTTCTACTATGGAAATGTGATGTAGAAATCTGGCAATTATTTGTGGAAGGAGACGTAGAACAAGATGGAGCATCGCCATCAGTAACATTGGAATGTGCTTTCATTGCCACAGGTGGCCTTTGCAGGCTCTGAGACTGGTTCACTGGAAAAGACTGTGATTGCGTGAGGGCTGCCGTCGAGAAGCTGTTAATGCAATGGGATTGCTGCTGATTTTGTGAGAGGGGTGACTGCTGAAGCTGCTGGTTTTGTTGATGGCTTTGCTGTTGTTGCAGAAGTTGAGGCTGCAAAAGTGAGCTTGTAGGAGAAAGAAGCTGCTGCTGCTGCTGCAATTTCTGTAGCAACTGTAGATGAAGGTGCTGCTCTGAGAGGCCAGGTTGTGGTGATTGTTGTACTTGTGTCAGCGACTGTGTTCTTTGTGATAGGTTTTGCTGTACCAACTGCAGGGGGGCCTGCTGCGATTGTGTTTCCTGCAGTGTTCTTGGTAAGAGGCTAGGTTGCTGCTCCATCTGTGGCTGAAACTGAGATTCTTGGGATAAGGAAGTCAACTGATATGAACTCTTATTAGTGGAGGGACTACTGTGGGATTCACTATTACTTGCCAGGAACTGCTGCTGCTGAAGCTGGGGGTATAAACCTGGCTGCTGCAAAGTTTTATTTGAAATCTGATTAGGGACAGTAATGCTATTGCTTAGAGGCGGTTGAAATATCTGCTGTTGTGGCTGCTGCTGTTGTTGCTGCTGTGGTTGCTGTTGCGGCTGCTGTTGCTGTTGTAGTTCTTGTTGTTGTTGTTGCTGCTGCTGCTGCTGTAGTTGTAGTGGCAGTTGTCTTATTTGTTGTGGCTGCTGCTGTTGATTCGATTGTTGTTGCTGTGGTTGCTGCAGTTGTTGCCTCTGTTGTTGCTGTTGAGGATGAAGCTGCTGCTGCTGGCTAATTGGAGCCTGAAATAATTGCTGGAGCTGCTGCTGTTGGGCCCATGCCATTGGTGACGGTGACAACTGATTGAATTGGTCTTGTGGGTTCACTTTATTAAACTGGAGACTTGGTGTAGACAAGCCCGGGGCTTGGAAATTTAACAACTTTGATGGATTGTCAGTGCTAAGATTACAATGCATGGCATTAGATGGAATCCCAGATGGAAAGAATCCTGTTTGAGAAGCTGGAAATTGATTATTTTGTTGCATGCTCATCCATTGAGCCAAACTCAAACCAGGGAAGATTGAGCTTGGTGCTTCCTTCATGCCAAAGTCATCTCCAAGCCAGGGCATGGCCCTTTTGAAAGCATTCTCGATGTCTGATTCATCATCTGCAAAAGCACTACTTCTGATCAACAATAAGGAAAATGTGGCAGCATGCAATCCAGACAGGTTCTTCCAAATAACACCCATGGATGCAACTGTGCAACTGCTCATTCTCAAAAGTAATTACCCATGTCTCATAAGGCTGGGCCATTTAGGATCTCAAATTACCATACTGTCTACCAGATGGGAAAAACGTAAAAGAAAAGAAAAGCCAATTGACTGGACAGAATCAGACAATGTAAGTTCCACTATTTAATATCAGGATTATTGAATTTTGCTTGAAGGGCCATTATTTTGGCTTTTCCATCTGCCCATGACAAAATAAATTATCTAATGCTGCATTCAATTGCCCAGATTCCACACAGTAAAAATATGTCAAAGTTCAAAGTAAGATGGTATCCTCAAAAATCAACCAAAGGAACTTCCATTCAGCTTGCAAAAATTAAGGAACCATGAATTCTCAAATTCATTCTAGTTGTAGATCAGAGCAGAGATAAATAAAAAGCACAAAAAAGAAAGGGATGGAAACATCAATCAAACCACACCCAAGGGAAAGCTTATAACTGCACAGCTATAGATGAAACTATGGTGAAACCTGCCCTTGACAATTGTTTGCATATGTGGTACTGTAGTAACAGTTGAATATTTGCTGAATTTGATTTACCTGGCATCCCCAGCTGTCTGGGGAACTTGGGCCTAAAAAATGGAGGGGGACATATGTAAAATGGAGTGACAACAGGCTCAATCTCCCAAATTGAAACACGGCTGGGCCGCTCACCAGCAGTTGATTCATCCCAACCAACCTAGCAGGTTAAAGGACTGGCTTGTTAATCAAAGATTGCACCAAGGCATGTTATCAAATAACTGGTTAATTGAAAGCACAATCCATATCCAAAAGTTTTGGTCTAGTAGGAATAATGTCTTCAAGGACATGTTTTTTAATACCAAACCAACTAAATCTCAAAATGTAATAATGTAATACCTTAAGCAGGTTAACATATAATAATACCTGGAGATTGCGCCACTGAGAATTTTTCCATCGTACAGGATCCAAATCACTGATACCAGTGATTGTGCCCATATACCTACGAACGCCTGACTCCTCAGTCTCAAACATCATTCTAAACCTCATGCCAAGAGACATCTGTGTGTACATTGACTTATTATATTTGGAGAAGGGAATCACAAATTCAGCAGGACTTGCCCTATCATATCAATTAAACACTGTCAATTAATGCACTCCAGAGATAATTATTTGCTATCAATCATATAACTGAGATGGCAACCTAAAGAGTTGCGCAATACCTCGGATTGTAAAATATGATAAATGGGCTATTATTTGCGGCCGCATGAGCAGCAGCAGCAAGAATTCCAATGTGCATGCTATCACTGGATATGACTGATGAAGATAGAGCCGGTTGCTGCCTATTAGCACGTCTTATACCCAAGAGAAGCTGTGATTTTTCATCCCTAAAACCAAAAACAAATTTCAGCTAAAACTACAATGTTCCAGCCCAAGCTTTTTCTTGTCTGAGATTCCAGGGTTGTACCTTATAAATAGAACAGAATCGCCAGCAAAAAGTCTTTTAGTGCTGACAAAGACACTCCAACCTGTAGTAAGCAGATGCCTCTTTGGCTGGCCTGCAATTAATGAGCTTTCATTTTAATACATATGTGCACATGGATAAACTTTCAAGTAAAACAGAATTAGATACCTAAAATACCCATGTTATTGAAACCATAATCCATATATCTCCCAATTATCATGCAATGGTATAAGTTTGATTTGTTGTTGAAAGATGAAACTGAGCTTAACTAAGCAGGAATATGATTTTAAGCATTGCAAACTATGACCATCTTATGAGGAAGGAACAATAAAAAAATATCCATCTTAGAATCCAAAAGAGAGACAGCTTTATTTCATGTCTTGTTCACAACACCAAACTTGTACAAATATTTAATTAAGATCAATCATATGAATATTATTCACGCGAGGTGATACCACGATAAATATGCCGAAACGTCCACGCATTGTCATGTAAATCTCTGGCTACCAGCTCCTGAGCAGGTGGTTGCATTGAATAATCCTAATGCCCACATTTAGTATAAGCATCCATGAGGAAAAGCACCAGGCAGAACTCTTAATTTGAACATCATAAATGAAATTGGTAAAAACAGTACGCACTAGAGGCGGGAAAATCTTCTCAGCAGACCGACGAGGAACAGAGAATCCACCATGAGTACTTGTGTCACTGGCAGTAAGAGTCTTGCAGAAGAACTCAGCAGGTTGACGGCTTTGCTTGAGGCCCATGTCAGATACCCGTATTGCATCTTTGTCATACTGTAGAAGAGATAATTTGAGCAGTAAGCCACATAGGCACATGTGATTGAGTATACAAAAAAATAAGGAAAGTTCCATGTTATTATTCACTGAAATGAAATTGAACGGCTGACCTACTTTGCTTACTGGTTGAAGTGTCATCTGTGCATAGACCTCGTCAGTTTCTGCATCAGCCTGAACAAACAGATATAAGGGTTGGTGTCAATCCGTAACTTTAGAATATAGCAAACTTTGCCTTGCATTTCTCATCTTATTCACGTCCTAACAATTAAAATGTATGGATTTGCAAAGTCCAACTGGTAAGCCAATACCAAACACTCAAAGTCATGCATGACCACCAATTAGAGTCAAAGAGGACTCAACACCAATTTAGGACTGCCTGAGTAAATAATTGGGATCATAATCCAAGACTGGGTCATTCCCGATATACCAATTTGTTCAAAGAGTTTTCAAAGATTATCTCTTATAATCTAGATAGCGTGTCTTTGGTACAATGAAGGTTCTCGTACATGCAATGTGACATTGTGAAGGATGCAAATCAACTTGGAAGGTAGGTTGGGGTAATTTGGTATGAAATCAGTCTGCTTTTGCATTGATGCTGCAACCTGAAAGTCATTGTCAGAGAGATTTATTAGAAAACAGTCTATATGATTGCTCTTATGGTTTCGGTGAGAGAAACACACTTGCTCACTGTGGCCTTGAGGGAAGTAAATTACAAGGCTTCCAACCGGAGGCAGAGAGACCAATGGCCCCGCACAAGCATGCCATAGCTCTGAATTAATACTCTTCCTCTCACCTGTTACCAGATCAGTATAATATCATCACCAGAAAGCAAGAACCAGACACCAAACTATACCAAATGCTCACCAAGCCGAACAAAAAATAAAGAACACCAGATAAACATACATATCTTCTAATTTCATTTTTCACCTTCAATCAGCGAGAAGGCATGCGAGGAAAAGAAGAAAATTAGCAAGAAATCACCAGGCTCATATAAGTCTTCACAAAAACCAGGAAGCGGTAACTAAAGAAACGTTATTTTTTATTTTTTATTTTTAAGGAAAGAAAGAAAGAAAGAAAAAGAACAAGAAAAGAAAAGCCACAACCACACATATTAAAGAATGGAATTTGAACAGAACACCTACCTTCTTCTGAATTTGCCATGAGCCCATTTGGAGGAACCTTCATTCTTGAAAATATGAACGACAAAGGATTGTCTCTTTGCAACTTCAATCTCTTGCTCTCTTCCACACAGAACACGTCAAACCCAACTGCCCCTTTTCAACATAAACCATATTCTAGCTCCAAACCCATTGCCACTAATTGCAACATCAATTCTCTTGAAAAACCAACTTCAACAAACACCCCAGAAAAATTGCATCCAATCTAAAAGCAATCAACCCCAGAAAAACCAACTCTGACTTAAACTAAACCAACCCACTTGAACTTTAATCATCAACTTTAGCAAACAAAACCAAACACAAGCTTTCCTTTCGGAGACATTTCTCTTCTTCGTGAATCCACACGTACCGGTAAGAGAATCTTCTCCATCAAAACCAAACCCAAAAGCAGAATCTTATATTTTGATGGATAAAAGAAGGAATTCAATTCCACCCCTTTTTTTTTTTAATCTCTTTTATTCAGCAAAACAATCAACGAACTATCGTTTTCCCTTCTCTTCCTCTCCTTTTCGTTTTTCCTTTCACCGGGATCAAAAGGAAAGAAACTGACTTGTCACTGAGAGATCAGAGGCCGAAACCTGCAACACAGCCAAAAGCAGAAGCAAAAGCAAAGACAGCTTTTTTATTTATGTGAACAAGCCAACATATAATGGACTGAGACCCCTCTCTGTTCCGTCTTTTTTCCTTCCTTTTCTTTTTCTTGACTGCTTCTGCCGTGGCGGAATAAAAAAAAAAAAAGAAAAGAAAAAGAAAATTAACCAGGGACTAGTCTGATTGGAATCTCTTTTACAGTATTTTTATAAAAAAAAAATTAAAATTAAAATATTAATTGACGAGAACGATAAATACTACTAATATTATTTTTTTTTGTTCGTTCAAAAAAATTAGAAAACATCATAGTTTAGTTGCTTAATTGTTAATGTATAGTTAATTAAGTATATACGCTGTGTTCTTAGCGATAAATAAGATTCTCGTTCAATCAAATTAGACATTATCCACCGAAATGAACTCTTAGTCAATTCGGTAAACTTTTTCGGTCACCGGCTTGCGGTCGATGGATTGCCCTCGTTGGACGGTAAGTTTCTTGTAACGTTGCTTGCGAGGCTGTGAATTTTAGTGTTTGACTTTGAAATTTAATTTATTACAATATTTAATGCTTGTGGTGTGGTGTGTTTTCCACGCATATTTTCCTTTATTTTCTACGAATCTCGACCAACCCTCCAACAACCACCGTATAGTCAAGACCCTTTTCTGTTTTTTTTTTTTTTTTGGCGTGTTTAAAAGGGTTTAAACTTTCCTGTTGAGATTAAGAATTTGATCGTTTAACTTGCTAGCTGTCAGCAAAAAGCTTGTCTATTTGAGTCTCTTTCAACGAACAGCCCACATTTGAATGCGTGGCACTCTTCGTTTAATGAATCTTTCTTTTTTATGGTTTTTGGTGAAATAAATTTATAAATATGTTAATCATCATCGTTATTATTATTTGTATGATATTGAGTTAAAATTATTAATTTTAAAGTAATTTTCAATTTAATATATTTTAAAAATAATTTATTATTCAAAGATTAATAGTTTTGTATAAATTTCTTTTACACTTAACTAATTATAACTATACTGTATTGAATTTAAAATTTATTATTTATAAATTCGATTTCTTTAAAGAAGAATATTACTTTAAGAATTAAATTCAAACGGATAAAGTGAGAGACGTAAAAACTAAATCAATTAAAGGGTGTGAACGATGAAGTTGGAACCAATTGTTATCATCAACATCTTGGAATTATTCGTTCGGAAAACATCTAACTGAAACGAAATCACACATGCCAAAAATAAAATCGCCGTTTTTATGTTTTGGAGTAGGGAAGAGGAGTTCTAAGAGAAAAAGGAACAAAAATCCGAGAGAATCACGCTTCGAGGGTAATTAACTCTCCGATTATTAATTGTCAGACTTTAAGCCAGGGCGAGAAGTTCTAACCAATCTCAGTCTAAAGCAGGAGAGAAGCAGATAAGACGAAACACAGAGAGAGAGAGAGAGAGTCGTGGCCAATGTGATGGAGATGGGGAGGACAGCGCACAAGGTTCTTGACTAAAGAGAGGGAGGGAATGGAGGGGGGCGGGGGAATTTACTTGAGCATTAAGAATAGTCACAAGCCGCAAAAGCAGGAGACCCCCACATGTTAACAAGTGAGTGGGTGTGTGACTTGGGACATCATTATACGGCAATTTAAAGTCGAGAATCGATCATTAAATATTGTCAGGCCAATATTTTCTTCAAAAAAGATTTAAGCGATCCTCGGTAGATCCTGATTTTTCTTAGTGTCCGTATTCCACATGCTCCATAATGCCGCGGGACCCCGCACGCCAACTTTATCTTCATTTTCCTTTCCTCCCAATGTCTCGATTAAAATATGATCGTCGTTATTCCTTATTAGCTCAAAGTCTCGCACCAATCAAAACAAAAGGTGTAAGTCGTAGAAACATATTCCCCCGCCCCCCACCAAAAAAAAAACAAAAAAAAAAAAAGAAGCAGAAAACTCGAGGCCATTCTAGTTTATTCAATTAAAAAAATCGAAACATGCAACAAAAAAAAAAAAAAAAAAAGAGTCAAATTATTGATGGATTGATATGTATCTAATGGTTTAACTATTTTTCTCCAATAAAAAATATTTGGAATTTTTTTTAATATTTGTGATTATTATGAAAATTCTAAAACAGTTAACGAAAAATTAATTATAACAAATTAAGATTAATTTTTTGTATATTCTTTAAAAAGTACTTTACATATAATTGACTTTATTTTCACATTTAGTTAAAATCAAAATATTCATATTAAAACTAATTAATCTATATTAAAATTTGAATTACTAATGAAGGGAAATATGCAGAAGCATCCCGTGCGATCGTTTGATCCATTTAAAACAAAATGAAATTTTCCAAGGGCTCCGGCAAATGCGAAGAGAAAAAGAAGTTGTGGCGATGGCCGTGAACGTATGATTGAAGGGTAAAAACAAAGAAAGGGAGAACAAATATTTAGAATGGGAAAGGCAGGACACCAGAAGCAGGGCAGCCCATCAGAACGTGGGGAAACTTCCAACCATGTGAAGGGATGCAGCCTTTGTCCGCCCACCCACCTCCAACTCCGACCAGACCGTGGTTTTTATGCGTCTTGTATGTTATCAAAAATCAAATTCCCATTCAGTGGCTCTAGCTTCTCCGGTTGGCCGACTGCGCCCTCCTGGTTCTGGCCCTGCGCGGACTACGGACCCATTCTATATATATATATATATATATATATATAGTCATCGCACGCTTATACATGAGCCTTCGTTAATTATTTCAGATAGCTTATTTAGTTTATGTTGATTTATCACTCAATTACTTGACGACAACACTCTCGAACTAAGTAATCTGTGATTAAAGGATAATTTTTATTAGGGGTCTCACTTGTGCAAGAGGGTGTTTTGAAAAGATGTGACTTTCACTCGATACGTTATCAATTATTCAATAATTTTGATTTTATGGTATTCACTATATTTATTTATCTCGTATTTTCTAAATATTTCCGTTCCGTATGCATGCCGAGGTCATATTTGCCGATGGCCGATAACTCCTGTCACTTTGTAATCTCCCACTGACGTTGGTCTCGTTAAAAACTAATTTCTATACATTAAGCTAAACTGCTTTCCTGGACGAACCAGTTTACAGTTGAACGGGCCAATGGACAATAGGCTCGCGTTCAATTGTACTCACTCATCGTTCATAAGCCGAAATAATTGTAGATAATTAGATGATATATCTGTAAAATAATAATAATAAAAAAACACTATATAATATGGGAAGCAGAGACACAATGGGTGGCAGAGTCCAAGGTCGATGTGATCAGACGGTGCTGGACCAATTCAATAGCGAATCGCACCCACGTACACTACCTCCCCGATCCCTGTGTCCAAATACATGCACTTTTGAAGGCGACAAGTTTTCCTCGACGATCCCCGTGATAATTGTGGTCCAATTGGATACAATCCGTTATCCTTATTTCATTCCCGAACGAATATTGTTTAGTTAACACATGTCGTTCACCCTGCGCTGGTGGAAAATTTGTCTTCGCTTCAAGACGAGATCAATTAATTTTTCAAAACATTGGCAAAATCAATTGATGGAAGACGATAAAATGAGGGGGTCTACTCATTTTTCCATGTGGGGTCACTGCCTTGACAACTGATCAAGTTTTGACACGTTTGTAGCATAATAAGTAGTCCATCTGGACGGTTAACAACCTTTAAGGGAGATGGCCCGGGATTGATGGACACGGTAAATAAAGTGAAATTTAAATTATTGATTATAAATCTAAAAATTAAATAATTATAATTAATAATTTAAATTTTATTTCATCTATTAATATTTCGTCCACTCAACTTCTTCATTTCCTTACGTACCAAAAGCATTACAAATCCAATTGGACCGAATCGAATATATTTTCCCACCGGTGCTGACATTTTGATTGGAATAGGAGAAAAAAAGAAGGGGGGATTTTTGAGGTTAGTGACTGATTCGATCACTAGAATCGCAACGTCTGCACGAAAACTTAAAGTTGACAAGACTTATCCAACCCTTCGCAACGGCAATCTTTCCAACCCTTAAGTCATCGGGCATGTCTAATGCAATTTGACATTTCTGACAAAGAGCCAACAAAAAAAAAAAAGAGAGAGAGAAAAGTTGAAAATGTCCGCCATTACCATATGCTATCACCATTGACCGATACAAGATCCTCGATGACATTTGCGGCAACAGAAAGCAATATTCTCTTATAAACAATGGTTCCACATTTAGGGCATGGGTGCAAAGCGGAATGTTTCCGCAATATCTATTGCCTGGTGTGGTGGCTTTCTCCACACCGATTAGAGTTGGGTAATGCGCATGGCTATGCCTCATTAGAAAAGAAAAATGACAACCCTTAAAAATAATTTTTAAATTTAACACATACAATGTATGTAATAAAATTTGACACGTAATAGTAAAATTGTAAATACATTAAAAATTTAATGAGGTTTTACTCGGTTAGTTTTTTATATTTAGTACAATTAAACTAAGACAACATGGTGGGAACGAAAATATTTTTACATTATTCTAAGCGAGAAAATGTTACAAACTGATTAATTTACATCTCACACACACATACATCAATTTATACTATTTTAATAGACTATTTCTATACACATACTACTCGTCTAAATGCTTTCGCGGTACATAAAAATCACAACAGAGTTATCGACCATGCCAGCACAAGACTGAAAGCTCCTTGAAATTTGTGACCAAATTGTTCGCTATTGTAGATTTTCAAAATAAATAAAACGGACTGCTCATTGAGGAAAAAGTAAAACGTCTGCAAGATTTATTTACTATAATAATAGTTATAAAAGTGAGATATGCTAGGATTAGGACAATTGGTTAATTAATCTCCTTTTTTGTTTCCTTTCTATGGTACATCAGGAGCGACTTCTCTAGTTAAGCTAATGATGAGATTATCCCCACAATTAAAACCCCGGTCGAATGTTTACATACATGATATGCTACTTGTGTTTTTTTTTTTTTTTTTGGGAAATTTTTGACAACGAGATGCTACTTGTTAGTATGTCTTGCGACAATGACATGACCTGCATATGTCTCCATACGATGGATCCAACCACCGTTAAACACGATTCTCTGTGTGTGTGTGGGCGTGTGTGTGTGTGTGTGAGAGAGAGAGAGAGAGAGAGAGAGAGAACATGGAAAATGGAAATGGTGGGGTACGCGGCTTTATGAGATTTGTATTATTCTTGCATCCCTAATTAATGTGACCATATATATACAGTAACGTTGCTAAATTATTGGCTGGCATAACTCATCGGCCAGCCTGGATGATCAGTTGGTGCTATTGAGGGAACCTCGGGCCGTTTTGCTTCGCGAAAGCAGTAAATAAATATATAAGTTGGTTAAATAAAAATAAATAAATAAATATATATATAATAACATCGAGTTGATTGTTGTTGATGAGTAGTTAATCTAAAAGGAGCCACTGAGGTCACACCATTCCAGGTGATTCAACTGTATCTCCAAAATGGGGGGTTTCCGAAAGTCGTTCGTCCCAACCACGTAGAAAAGAGTGGCCGCAACATTTTCCTCTTTGTAGGGTCCTTCTGATTTGAACGCATTCTTAATTGTAATTTACAGATGGGTTCGTCTCGATCGATTTCCATTATCCCTATCCTGGGGCGCCTCCGATTTGAGGAGAAATATTAATGGCCTTGAGGGTGAAACCAGCAGGTAGATGCATGTAGGGATAGCTTCTTCTTCCCCATTCTCTTGCCTTGTCCCCGATTCTTCTGAGATGACAGCATAACCTACTACCCATTTGTGATGCAGGAATGGGTTAATAACATATTTTCTCTGACTCCAATTGATGGCCTAGTTTAGATTTGGTGGGTGAGACACGGTCAAATAACCGATGGTGAAAAACCTCTAAATTAAAGAACATGTTCTACGTACGGAAAATGATGCAACAATAATAAAAAAAAAAATTACTAACCAAGACCGAAACTTATCTGGATGAGAAGAATCTTGCTTTAATTCTGTTTTACTAATTTTTTTTTTTTTTTTATCGTCGTGTATCGATCGCTATATGGGAGGTGCCAAAACATTTAATTGACCGGGAATTTGAAATTGACATATACCTAAGTTCGTCTTCATCGAATTTTGTGTATCCGGCCCAATAATTAAAAACCTTATCAAACATCAACTACAATTTGAAATTTAGAATTCATTTGAATGTTAAAATTATTTAGCTTAGGTGGTCTTTTCTTTTTTTTTTCTTTAGAATTGTCATAAATTCGTTAAGTACACAAATGAAATGAAGCCCGCCAGCCACCCTGTGCCGGATCCACGGCACCCCGTAAACTCTTACGGGTTCGGAATGTAAAGGGATAAAGCCACCTTATTAATCGTACCCATATGGGGTCCGAAAGCATGCACAAGCGGCGGGGCCCGCCTTTAGTATTATCACGAAAATGAGCATCATCCAATAATGGTACAAGATAATATAAGCCCTTTGCGTGCCCAGTAAAATAAATCTCGTCGGTTCCCCTCAAACCTACGTACAGTGAACAATGAGTAGGAGCTCACTTCGCGGAACCCCAGAGGGCGAGCAAGAGCCCGAGATTCACGGCACACATACATGACTGTTGCGAGCAAAGCTCCTCGTCAAAGTGTCCCCATAAATAATATATTATCAATGAAGGCCGCCAATATTATATTTTATTCTGTCTCCAAGCACCTGCTACCCATCGCACCGCAGCTTCGTTCGTTATGAATTAATGCCAAAACTAGATAGGGTACGTGGCAGTACTCTCCTCTAAATTCCTTTAATTTATTCGGCTTCTTTAGTCCTTCATCCAATGGCTCTAGCCCTCCACTCGATCGGCAGTAATTTTAATGGTATTGTAGTGCTGTTATGTGCCAGCTACATTGCTATTATTGCATCCAATTTGGCCAGTTAATAATTCATTTTTTTATGCTTACGAAATTTTTACTAGGGAATGCCTTGGAACAAACTCCTCCCCCCCCCCCAAAAAAAAAAAGAAAAAGGAACGTGCAAATGAATTTTAGTTTGTTCTCTATTTTGGTCACTATCATCTCTATGGCTCTTTGAATGCAAACTATTTTTAGGTGAGCTAGCGTTGATTCAGAAGAGAGGCTGGAAAGAATTGATGTTGCGTTTGCATCTACTCTGCCAGGCAACCAAATTATACTCGTTGGACTGTTTGCAGCCAGTGCCAAAGCAAGGGAGCCACTAGGCTAGCGGTCGAGAGGCAGAATATTTATTTTCCTTGTGCAGTAATCTTAGGAGTTCAAAGGCCCTGCACCCCCTCACACAGGCAATGGCTGCAAGAATAATTAAACCCAAAGATTCTATTAGTTATTAGTGTGGATCTCTATAATACAAAAAGAGCTACCCTCTCGTTAATTAATTTCTTAGACCAAAACAAAAAAAACAAAAAAAACACTCATTTCACCATCATTAAAAAGGACCAATAAAACTAATAATCTAATTCAAAATTCAAATATCAGGTAAAATTTATGGTTAGAAAACGATTGCATGCAGCACTAAACTAAACATAATGATGTAAGAGTCCAACCAAATGATTTCAAATCAAGTATTGTACATTTGAATGGTTAACAACATAAACTAGATCTACTAATGATTTTCTTTTCTTTTTTTTTGGTCCCTTAAGAATTATTGAAAGAGTAACTCTCGTATCATAAAAAAAAATTAAAAAATATATATATTGGTAAGATTAGAATACGAGACTTTAAAGATAAAGGTATAATATAGAAAATAATGACTAATCTCATGGAAGGTCAGGAAAGAATGCCCCGCCTCCAATTCTGTAACCCAAAACTACGGGATGGATTCTTGAGTGCCGCGAGTGCTCGTGTCTCTTCTTTCTTTCTGTTTTTTTTTTTTTTTTAGGTCTTGATCTAAGGCTCTCAGAAGCTGCTCGTTTGAAAGGGAATTGATCTAATTAATTAAAATTTTAAGAATCGCCCGAGATTTCTCTGATCTAAGGCTCCCCGAACATTCGACCAATGTAGTTTCCGGTCAAGTTTGAATAATGTACAATATTTTGCTTGTCCCTTCCTTTTCCTCCCGACGGGGACGTGCGGTGGGCCAGACTACGGGGCTCGATGGGCCGACTGTGAATTAACGTCGGCCTTCTTTTGTCATTCAAATAGGGCCTGATGTGGGCCCAGAACAGAACCCAACCGTAAGATAGCCATACATATCCAATCCACCTGACGTGGGGGCAGCGCAACCTTATTGTCCTCACATGTATATGGAAAGTCTGATGCTACTTGAAACGGAAACGCTGTCGCTCGTGGGGTCCCATTTCAGGCAATCCATGTGCCTTTGATTTTGACTCCACATCTCCTATGATATTAACTTTTCTTCTGAATTGTCTATTTTTCATGCAAATCTATGGAATCCACTTTACTTCTTCTTTTTTTTTTAACCCAAATATATATATAAAAACATCCACTGGTAAATAGTATACCGAATTCAGATCCGCCGTGCCGACCTAAAGAGATTCTGAGACATGGGCTTGCCTTTCTACCGGAGAAAATATAGGCTGGATTGTCCAATTGTCCCCCCCCCCGGGAAGCAAACAAACCCTTCGCTGACGGCCAACATTCAAATCATAAATCGTGGAACGAGCTGATTCGTGGGGACTAAAATTTCTACCCCTAGACCTACAATCAGGAGAATTCAAGTAATTATACCATCGAATTTTGTAATTAATAATTGAATGATACATTTTTCAAATAATTTTCTAATTATATGGTCTCTTTAGTGAATTTAAGTTATTTTTTTAACATATACTTTTCAATTCTACTCAAAGAAAATTGAAAATGACTCAAAATGAGTTTTTATCCTGAAGAATTTTAAATTTTAGAAAATTATATAAATTTGTAGATTTAAAAAAATCTCAATGTGAAATATTAAAATTAAATTATCAAAAATCTGAATTAAGAGAATTCTGAATCGAGAGGATTTGAAAATTTCTTTGTTCGAATCGGTGTACTCCAATTTCCTCGACATTTTTGATGAAATTTTCAAAATGCCCTTACTACGACAAATCGACCCTCGAAATTTGAGAAAGCTTTGAAAACTCACCTCCAATTTTCTTGTGATATTTCAATGCTCTAGAAAATAGTCAAATCAAATTTCTATCTTTTGAATTGTTTCCTAAGTATAACGGATGCCAAAAAAAAAGAGAGAATGGAGTCACTAAAATTCAAATACGAAATTAAAATATTTCAACCAAGATATCCAAACGAAAGAATTTGTGAAAGTCTAAGACAAATCTTCGTACCAAGGGGGCTCTATGGGTTCTATGTTGGGTTGCTCGTATATGTGAGTAGGTCGCGGCCTCGATATTGTCAGGACTCGGGAGTTCAGATGTGGAACGCTGCCCTCGTCAAGCCCAATGGAAGCCTACCATATTGGGGTAAGATTTTGGGACTCGGGTATTTCTAATTCGGAGCTTCGAATTATGGGTTTTCAACAGTTTGGACTCGCAATAATCTTCGGAGCTGCTACTAATGAAATTCGTAGAAAACAGTCAGTTAATTCGGTTATAATCTTCCCCCCGGATATTCTGGTAGCTCGAAGTAGGCATGCGATCCAAATGGCCCAGAAGCCCGAAACCGCCACAATGGGCCCTTGAGGCTGTGGCTGCAGGCTGCTTCACAAATGAGGCATTCGGCTGCCAGTTTAGCTTATCCGTCCTATCACACCCGTCTGGCATTAAAAGAATTTATTCGAATAATAAAAATTGTAAATTCAAATTTTTTTTAAAAAAATAATTGATGAAATTAAATATATATTTAGATATATACAATTATAAAATTAAATTATAAATTTTATCATTGAGTATCATGAAATTTGTTATTTCGCGATTTTAATAGTATAAGTCAATTTATTTATTGTATATTGCGAAGGTATATTCTTTTGAATGAAATATATATTTTTTTAAATTTATTCAAGAGAGAAAAAAAAAAAAGAGTAAGCTTTCTGCTCCTTTTATTTACATGGTGTAAAAAAAAAAAAACACACGTGGGGTTCACGGATCAAGAAATCTAATTAATTTTAATTAATACAAAATTACTTATACACGGAAGTAATTAGACGTTGGTGGTGGACATGCGCAGCGGCTGGGGCACATTTACGAGCTCTTCTATGAGAACGGAACGAGCAATTATCAGAACGGTGAGATTTAACAAACGTTTTTGATTCCAAAAGCGATGTCGTTTGAGTACTTCGATTAGTCAAAAGCACCCTACAATCGCTGCAGAATTATATACTTTACCATTATTATTAATCTTTGTTTATTAATAAATATATCATTTTATTATTATACTTCCCGCATTTCGCGAATTTTTTTGTCTTTTTCCAATTCCCAATTTCCCATCGAGTCGGACTCGTCGGTCCGATCAAGTCCTCTCTCTTGGACGATCATTTTACATTTTTGATCTTTAACACGAACGAACGGCCTCGATCGCCTGCAACATATCACATCGCGCGATTATTTGGCCGCTCACCGGTCGCCGGTCGGTCTCTCAGTTTTGAACTCTCAACCAAACGAGGAGCTACCTCAGCTTGAGCAGCTCTGGCGACTTCTGCTAAAAGGAGGTTAAATTTCGGACAATCGGTAATATTCTGCCAACTTTTTTTTTTTATTTATTTATGTTAATTGGGTTTTTCATTTCGTTTTTGGGAATGGAGGAAGCTGAAATTGAGACTTTTCCCGCTATATATATATATATATATATATTCTTGGTTCTGTTTTGTGGATTAAGATGGGATCGGAGGAAGAAGAGGCTTCGGAAATTGACAGGTTAGAAAGGGGTTTGTTACAGAAATCGGAGGGTTTTTCAGGGGAAGGAACTGAAGCTGAAAATGAGACTGTTCTTTATGCGGCTTCGTTTGATGGAATGGAAGAAAAATTTGTTAAGTATCAGACAACACAATGGGTGCTCTATTCGTTGCCCCTGATACTGGCTTGGGGCATTGGCTTGATCATGCTGTTGTATCTGCCGGTGCGAAGATATATTTTGCGCAAAGATATTGGGTCTAAAAGCCTCCATCTCACTCCCAATTCTATTGTATACAAAGTAAATCAACTTCCCCATTTTCTTTTTCGAAACCCTCCTTTTCTTTTTCTTGTTTTTGGCCAGGTTGTTTCGATGTGCGGTTCTTGTGAGCTTGTTGCTGCACTTTTCTAGCATTATTTATTGGATAACTTTTTTTTTTTTAGATAAAAAAAGGAGAAAAATGAGAGATGGAAATTGCTTATTTTTATCTATTGCAGTGAACTTCGGATGAATTTTTGTTTACTGGACCAATGCTTTTCGTTGGAATGGCCAACGTGTTGTCTTGTCGGGTTAACGTTGTTTACCGCATATAAGATCAAGAAGGCTGTACTTCAAGACTTGTCTTTTATGCTGGATCAAGTTATGTGCGTATGGTTTGTTTAATTAGTCTCACGGTGTCTATGCTTTAGGTTACAAGACCAGTGGCATTTCCATGCTTTGGGGTCTTAAAGAAAGAGAAGCATGTTTTATTAGCTTCAGTTGCAGATGTTGTGATTGAACAAGGTAAATTGTTGGCAAAAGTATTTGCTCTCATTCGTTTTTTTTTTTCATTTTGTTTTGTGGGCAGGGGTGGGATTGCTGGGGTTGTGTTGAAAGAGATCATAGAATTGGTTGCTGCTCTAGTAATATTCTAACATGAATTTGATTCTCCCACAATGAATTTTGTATAGTGGGCATATGTGGCTCATAAAGCACCAGTCTAGAATTCTCCTTGGATGTTGCCAATGATAGCGGTACTAACGTTTCTTGCTTTCCCTTCTTTTGTGCCATGATTTTAACTACTCAGTTGACAAGACTTCTTCTATTAAAATCCTATGCCATGCACCTTATGCATAACCAAAGGCTTCATGCAATTAATAATTCCAACCCTTTGAATAATTGCTTTATTTTATTTTATTCATTCATTTATTATTGTTAAGGGGTTATTCTCCGATGTTATTGGACATGATTCTCCATTTTTGTGATACAGTTCATTTCGTGGACTTGTAATTGCTTGTGTCTTTTCAATGTTCAAAATGGCTGTCTGCAATTTTCTCAGGATACTTGCAGTCTCTTTTTGGTGTCTACTCTCTGAGAATTGAGAATGTTGGTGTGAGAAGGCCTCCAAGTGATGATGTTCAAATTCAAGGCATTGCAAATCCTTGTGCTTTCAGGAAGGTACTTCATCTTCTTCGTTTGTTTTGCATAAATACTAGTTTCTTCTAACTGCTTGTATCTGTTTGAGAAATTTTTTTTCACATATCATTCTCAGGCTGTCAAGGCAAGGCTATCATATATGAAAAGTGAAGTTGTCTCTAGACAAGCTTCTGCAATTGAAGAGATTCCTAATCTGAGAATAGCTCATCCGTCATCCACTTGGGTGAGTAAAAGTCTCAAACCTCCTTTCCTTCCCCCTCTTCATTGCACAGACGATTTTTACATTCCTGCTGTTGTCAGTGACCTAGCTGTGCCACTAGCACCCTTCTTCTTTCACATTAGTTGGACTAAATTCCATGTTTTCTCTTCCTATTCCATCGTAAAATCCGTTTGTTCCTCATATTGTTGCAGGTGTCACCTTCAAAATTCCTAAGGCACGATTCCTTTCCTAATTCTGGAGATATGCTACTCCTACAGAAGCTTGAAGAAGTTGGTAGTTCTTTGAAGGTAAAGCAAGAACACAATTGTTTACAGTCCTCTGTGTTGTGATTTATGATCCTATTGTTAATAGCCATGTTGCCGGTCTCATTTGGCAGAGAGTTCAAACTTTAATCGAAGAGCAATCTCAGACATCAGAATTGGTTGATTAAGGTCAGCAGACCAACCTGCCAAGCAACATATTGAGTTTCCTCACTTTTGTTTTCATCTTTGTTAGATATTTTTTGTTATTTTGATTGTGTTAATGTTTCATTCATGCCCAAATAGTAATTTTCTTTGGAAGCCAATAGCTAGAAGTCTATGGTTAGCGCAGAAGAACGCCAGAAAAAGGGAAAGTGTATTCAGATCTGTACTTTTCCATTCTTAATGTACATTTACATTGGGTTCTTATCAACTCCCGATACCTTCAAGAAGCCACTCCCACTGGCAATTGAACATGCGATTAGTCCCTAGATGTTGGGCTTCCGAATACAAGGATTGCCTCAACAAGAGAGAGAGGGGGGGGGAACGGGTTGGGGAGGGAACGTGGGTGATGAAGAAAAACACTCTCAATTTGTAGAATTGGAAGGACAACGTTGGATTTCTCAGTCCCAGCAGCTGGGAGCTGATGGCATGTTAACAAATTTTGCTATGCACGCTACAAGAAAGAAGGTTATTATTATCCTGGGAAATTGGCTGAAATGCTGTCGCGTATCTTATCGGCATGTCGCACAAATTCTTTCAGCCTTGCAGAACTGAAAACAATAATCACATATATGAATAGTGAGATTGCCAAACCAACGTTGCCTTCTGGATTTTCCTATAGTAGTGTAGGGCTGCGGACGCGTTACTACTAGTCGATGTTCTGTCCCAACACCATATGTAACATGAGAACACTCCAGAAAAACTTGTCGGCCTCAAATTTTGCATGCAAATTTCGGTGGAACATGCTGGGAACTCGAGAATGGGCAAGAAAGGTCTCGGGGCTTTAGCCGAACCAAGTTCGAGAAATGAAGAGTGGCTCAACGGAGTACCCCTTCTTGTCATTTAGTTGAATAAAATCCAGGAGCGGATGGTTCTTAATTGTAAGACTTCTTAACAAATTGAAACTCTAAATTGAAGCCCTCGGGATAGAAACATGTGTACGGATAAAGGGATGTGTTGACAGTTGACACTTGACAGGACAATGGTGCTGGGAAGGATAGCTGCTTAGAAGGGAAGAAGGGGCAAGTAATTTGACCATAGAATGCTTTGCGCGTGATGTATATATTTGCTTACTTGTTGCCTCCTGTTTCAAGTTCAAATGGGGTCCGAGATGCGATGGGGACCAGCATATTTTCCAAGTTCTCTTGAGTAAAGTCAATAATGGGAAGTGGTGGTTTGGAAGAGTTAGTTGCACGTAAGCTTTTCCACTTGAATGTTCGTTTTTCTGTTGCATCTATTTACGCTGAAGTAGTTATAAGCGAGGTTCAATTCCCAAGCCATTCTCTTCATAAATGATTTTTCTTTCGAGTGATGATCGATTTAAACCACTTGAATGTTCGTTTTTCTGTTGCATCTATTAGTAGCTTACCGTCACGGTGAATGATGATCGAGGTCCATGGTTTTTTTTTTGACAAAAGATGCATCACACGATTAAGACTTGAACCTGTCTCACAAACTTCATATCACCACCCTCATCGATGTGGGATCGTGGCAAGTACCATCGTCTCTTTAAAATTTGAAACTAGACTCGACATATGTTGTGTGGCCCTTCTCACGAGACGTCATGTAAGTTCACATTAATGTTAGTGCATCAGAAATGAAAGCATGACACTGACTTCAACAATCCTTTGGATTTATATACTCGTACCTTTTTCTCCATGTGATTCATATGTGCAAGGCGTCAAGGCCTTCTCGGATGAGATTGGTGAGAGTAACGGGCTTGCCATAATTCCTGGGAAAATTTTATTTTGAAGCATCTTAAACTCTTGCTTAGTTTAAACAACATTCCCGAAAAAGTTGGTTACTCCGAACCTTTTTAATACAGAAATCTACAGTTACAAATGATTTTTAGGATATTTGTTCATACTAGTTAATGGATTCTAACGACTTAGCATAGTCTGGTGATCATTAAGTCATTTCCTTGGGATGAAATACGAGATTTAAACTCCAAGTTTACTCACATAGAATGCATCCTCCTCAATTGAATTGGACAAGAAAAATAACTGACCTAGCGCTTTTTTTATGATGTTAAAAGAGATCGTGGCTGGTTATCCACTTGAAAATAACTCTTCCTTGGTTTCGCATATAGGCCCCATCAATATTCCGTTGCCTTGTGAAAAAACTACCCAAGTGATGGGGTTGAGCTCATCAAATCTACATTCATCGATTGGTAATTTGTATTTTGGGTGCCGAGGTTGTTATTTTGTGTTGTATTTATCGTCCCATTGTCACATTCTGTATGTCCTACTTCCTTTTGCTAAACGTGCACTCTAAATGTGCAAATGATCATTCTAATTACGACAGTGGAAGCTTTATTTATTTATTTATTTATTTATTTATAGTTTTTGTGAGTAGGACGACAGCGGAAGTTAAATCATCCACATTTTCTGAAGTTTAATTCTGTTCTACAAACATTCTTCGGTTTCATACTTTTCACTTTTTGGATCAATCAGTTTGAATTACAGATCATCTTAGTTCATAGGTAAAACTAATATGAGACGCGTGATTAGAATTGTGTAATTTTAGAGTAAACTGAACCAGTATTTTCAAGTTTTAGGACCCAACTGGGTACAACTTAAACATAGAGATAAAATCGGCAAAGTTAGCCAGGTTTTCAATGAATAAAAAATGCCTTGTGCAGAAAATTTAATTCGTTACCTCTAGCAGTAATTGGTTTTTCATAGTAGTCCCCCTCTCCTAATTCGAATTGATGAATCCTATTCAAATTAGCGACTGTGATTTGGTTCGCATTAGTTGCAGTTGATGAACTTCCCGTTTTCGCATAATTGGTCAATTATTAGTCGTTGAGAGGACAACGATTTGTTGGTTGCCGATACATTATATTAGAGCCGTCCTACGCACGAAAAAAAAAAATAATTAAAATGCTATATTTCAAATTTCAATACCAATTGGAGGTTAGGAGTAGCACAGGCAGTGTATGTACTCAGCTCAACCCCTTCTGCCATGGAAACTCAAAAATATAATGAAAAAGATATAGCACCAAACCCAGAGGAGAATTTTCATTTACTTCTTGAATCAACAGCCCCCCCCCCGGGGGGCAACGTGCGAGAGAGGGAGGAGTGTAGACAGAGGAATAATCAGTTCGTGAATTTGCATAGGTCTCCCGCTAATTAATTATCTTAGAGTTAGTTCAACCCACCCTAAACAACCAGACCCTTTTACTCACGAGAGACCATTTCTGTGTTGTCGTCAATAGTATCCTTATTGGAAAGTAGTATGCGTGAAGCCAGACGAGTCAAAAACCATTACCATGCTTTGGCACACTTCTCCTCATTCCGTGTACTGTAATCATTTGTCAACTGGGATTCGATCTAGCGTTTGTCATTCCTTCTGCGTTGATCGGGTATAGCCATGCAGAGGGGTCGTGGTGACATGGTAAAGCGTTTCATGGCCTGCGGAGAGAAATCGTGCACCGGCTTGTCGCTGTCCCCATGCTTCTAACGCGGCCAACCCGGAAAACGCTGACCACATGACCTGGATGTCTGATCTGCCCCCCCCCCCCCGCGGGATTTTTGTTCACGTGCTCAATGGTACCGTAAATCGTTCTTAAGGTTAAAAAGTCTAGATTTTAAAATTTTCGGTCCATGTAATTAAATAATAAAAACAAACAAGACTAATTAATATCGGTGGCTAACTAAAGATTTACGTAACTCAATAATGATGGAATTTGTAATTGATACATTTTTTATTTTGTAAAATCTCATAAGGGAAAATTTATCAGACTACACCCCTTATACCAAAGGTGGACTGTATAAAATTAGACTAACGCGCGACACAACTCTTTTTTTTTTTTTTTTCTTTTTTCAGTGCTGTAAAATTTTAAGTAGAATTGAAAATAAAGGCCAATATTGTTAGTACATGACTTAATTGGATAATAAACAAATTGAATGGCAAGCGAGGGTAGATGGGCTAAGCTTTCGTGCTATGTCATAAAGTATCGTAGCAATTATAATTTTAGGTATTATTATTAGGTGGTAAAATTTATGTGCATTAGAGTCAAATTAAACCTTTTATTTAGTCCACATAAGGTTCTATACTTTTTAATTAGGACGCCGTATCGCCAAAAATTATTAAAAAAAATAAAAAAAGGAGAATTTTACTATGATGAACCAAGCTATCGGCGAGTATTCACATACTTCTGATGAAGACAGAGAAAAAAAAAAACACGCGAACAAGAAGAAAAAAAAAACAGAGAGAGAAGAAGAAGAAGAAGAAGAAGAAGAAAAACAAAGGGCATATTCCCAAGGGTAGGATGAAATCCGAAAACATCGTTGGCAAACTTTATTTTTAAATTATATTGATTAAGAAGGTTAACGAAGTTACGTTAAGCTTAGAGAAACAACTACTTGAAGGTGATGCTATTAATTATAGTTCTTAACCAAACATAAGCTTAATAATCGCATCTGTTTCATGGTTTGTACAAATTTTAAGACCCCCCCCCCAAAAAAAAGATTACCATTTTTTTTTTTCAATGGACCAAGAATTGAATGCCAACAAAAGAAATATATATTATTATTATTTTGGCGTTATGGTATGCCCAAATTAATTTTATGGGATAAGTTAATCGATTAATTTTATTTACCCACAATACCCTGCCTATTACTTAGGAGGCAACATAGCGTTATAGATGCGGCCTATTGCAAAAGCGCGTTTCAACCTAACGACAAAGGCACAAAACAAAAGGTAACGTGGAGATCATTGCAATTCTACCTTTAATTAATAAAAAAAATTATATATATATAAAAAAAAAGAAGCATATTCACATACCCGAATCTGAACGGTATCCGCTTGGCATCAATACAAATTTTGCAAAATTACAATGACCTATATGACTTTTTTGTCCAGTTGAAAATTAGTAAACTTTCAGAATGGTCACGTGGGTAGCCAAGTCCTTTCACACCTTTTGTTGTTTTTTTTTTTTTTAATTTAATTTTATTTGTTTTTAGCTTTCTTGGTCGCAGGGAGGAACAGTTCAGAGTTGGCAGGCAATCAGAACAGCCAAGTGGACAGAGAACAGGCAGCAGAGAGCATCCAGCTTTTAATTTACCAAAAAGATAAACCCAAAAATCTCATGAATATATGAACGTATAGGAAAAATAAATAAATCCATATTTTATGGCCATAGATCTCCGACACACTAATTTTTGTTGGTTAGGAGTACAACAAACGCGCACAAATACGCATCCACGAGACACCATCTCCGTATCATATCCTATCCGAGACGATAGAGGTCGGCGAGAGAGCGAGAAAAAGCCTTCAGAAATAACAACGGATAGAGACAGACAGAGATCGAAATAGAAAGCGGCCCGCTCTCTTTTCTTTCGTCTTCTTTCGCCTTCCCCTCTCTCCCGTCGCACCTTGAGACTTCTACTTTTTCTTTTTTCTTTTTTTCTTTCTTTGTGTGTGTGTGTGTGTGTGTGTGTGTGTTTTTCAAGAATATTTTCGTCTGATTTTATTTTTGAAGCCCGTCTTACATTTTTATTTTTAATTGCGATTTTCGATTTTGAGAGATATTTACTCAGGGAGAGTCTGTGTGTGTGAGAGAGAGAGCGAGAGAATTCGTGGTTGGTTATGACGGGGCCAGCTGCTTCAGTTTCGTCTCCGCTATGCACGTGGCTGGTGACAGCGTGCATGTCGGTCACGTGCGCCGAGGAGCTTTCGACCAACTCAAACGCGTTCCATGCGTCGCCGCCGTCGAGGAACGGTCTTGGCCGCAGGAGGAAGCCGCCACTCCTCTCTAAACGCAAAAGCACCACCGCGTTTGGCGTTGGCGGCGGGGGCGGCTGCCAGTCTCTGTCGAAATGCTTGGCGGCTTCATTTGGTGGATCGAGCTTCCAGGGATTAATGAGCTCCTGCTTGGCCTTCGAGCCCTGTAGTCACTTCTACGCCGCCAATGGCCTTCTCTCTCCTTCCACTCATCTCAATCGCAAGCATAGACGCCTTAATCTACCCGCTGTTTCCGGTAATTTCTTTCTTTCATTCCTCTCTTCTATTCCGAGTTTTTTTTTTTTTTTCTTTCCGCTTCATTTTCGATTTCGTTCTGTAATAACTATTCTATTAATTTAGCGTCCTTTATTGTTGCTTTCTAGCCTTTTTCTTAAATATGCTTCGAATAAATTGCTTTGTTTTGGCTATGTTGTGGAATTTTGAATTCGAATGTTTGTTATATGCTACGATTCTTCCTCTCACTTGTCTTTTTGTTGGGAGCAGCCATTAATTGGATTGTAAACTCGGTATTAATTCGATGTGCCAATTGTCAGTTCTATGCTGTTTGTGCTAATGTTTTCTCCGGTGACATTATCTGTTTAAGGGAGTGTCTCTCGGGGCTCTAAACACTTGTAAATGTTATTTTTCAAGCCTTAGGTGACCGAATTAAGATGTAATTACAGTATGATTTAGTCTGGCCAGGAAATGGAGCAAAACCCGGTTTTGTTTTAGCTCCACTAGGTGCTTCTATGACGTTTCCTTTTGTGTGTGAAATTAAGTATTTGTCTTCAGAAATATGGAACTAAGATTAGAGTGACGCTCCATTCCTCCATTAAGAAAATCGTGCATCTCTCTCTCTTGCGCAAGCACACTCGCTTGCCCACATGCATGGCACCCGCACAAACAGAGCCTCTCTTATGAATTTTCTTATGGCACTCATAACCCTGACTATATATGGTGCTTTACTGAAAATTTTAAGGGAAAGCCATGGCCATAGCTGTGCAACCTACAAAGGAAGTTGAAACAAAGAGGAAACCTGCAACAAAGCAAAGGCGAGTAGTTGTCACAGGGATGGGTGTGGTGACACCCCTTGGCCATGATGTAGATATTTTCTACAATAATCTGCTTGAAGGGATCAGTGGTGTGAGCCAGATCGAGGCTTTTGACTGTGCTCAGTTTCCAACAGTAAGTTTCCCTGGATGTCTCTTTTCTGTTGTTAGTTCCACTAATTTCTGTTCTCGCAATAAATATTTCTCCTTTTTCTGTCTTTGCATTTGCTTTCTTAGACAATTGCTGGGGAGATCAAGTCTTTCTCAACTGATGGATGGGTGGCACCAAAATTGTCAAAGAGAATGGACAAATTTATGCTTTACATGCTTACTGCTGGAAAAAAAGCCTTGGCAGATGGTGGAATCACTGAGGATGTGATGGATGAGTTAAATAAAGCTAAATGTGGAGTCCTAATTGGCTCAGCAATGGGTGGCATGAAGGTAACAATGAGGTCCCTCTGTTTGGGAAAAGGGCCTACCAAGCTTCTGTTTCCCAATTTTGAATTTATCTGGACAATAAGAGCATCCTGAAATTTGTCTCCCTTCTCATTCCCTGACCGCATGCTTTATAAGTGAAGACATTACCAGTTCTCTTCATGCTTTAAAGGATAGAGAACGTGAAGGTTATTTTATTTTTTTGGTCTTTTGTGAGAATTGGGAATGTAACGTTGTTTTCAATGTTCAACTTTTCCTTATAGAAAATCAAAATTTTCCTTTTCTTGGCCTTAATGGCATTGTTGATTCCTCTTCGGAACATCACCTCTTTTGGATAATATGGTGTCCAGTTCCATCACCTTGCACAAGAGTCACATGGCTTGGAGGTGCAGCAAAAAGGGGCATTTCAGTTTCATGATATACTGTTGATAATAGTGATAAATTGCTATTTTGTTTGATTATTAATAGGTCTTCAATGATGCTATTGAAGCTCTGAGGGTCAATTACAGGAAGATGAACCCATTCTGTGTGCCTTTTGCAACTACAAACATGGGTTCTGCCATGCTGGCAATGGATCTGGTAAACCTCAACTTTCTAAGGTATGTAGAGTAAGAATTCTCTTGTAAATTAGATTAACTGTAGATTTTCTTATTAAATCACAGGGTTGGATGGGGCCAAACTATTCAATTTCCACTGCTTGTGCCACCAGCAACTTCTGCATATTGAATGCAGCAAACCACATCATTAGAGGCGAAGCTGTGGGTGTTATTGAATCTGATACATTTTCAAAATGTCAATTGTGGTATACTTTAGATACTGTACTTAATTGATGAGTATCTCTTGTCCCATTTTATTAAAAGTGTTGTTCTGAACCTCCAGGATGTTATGCTCTGTGGTGGCTCAGACGCAGCAATTATACCCATTGGTAATCTTCCTTTCTTTGTGCTTGTCCTGTGTCTCAAGTTGGCATTGACTGAGGTTGGTGGATTACTCCTTGTTATTTCTGGTTTAGGGCTGGGAGGATTTGTGGCATGCAGAGCACTGTCTCAGAGGAATGATGATCCTGCCAAAGCTTCAAGACCTTGGGATATGGTAGTTTATCTAATCATCCTTCCACCAATTTTCTCCCTGTTAAGATTATTGGGTATGCTTAGAAATATACCTATTAATAATTATCTAGCGGAAGAGGATATTATCAATATGGAGAAACCCCCAAATAGAAAATATTTTGATTGGAAAATTATCAAGTTTTGTATAAGAAAGAAAGTGGATATCTGGATTGGTACCAATAACATGTGATGGTTACTTGAGTTATCGGAAAGAAAATTATAGCACACAGTAGTTCATAATTCATAAGCATTGCTAGCTGCAAGTGCCATGGGTTTCCTCAGTACTTCATGACAGCCATTACTCCATGTTCTTATCATTATTTTCTGTGTCTTAGCCAAGCAGTTCTAGGTCTGAGTCCCCGCACTTCTAAAATTTCCAAAACTTATGGATGTGAGCCAGAATGGAAGTAGCTAATCAAAGCTGCAAGCCAGAGTATTGCTTTTGAAGGGACTTTATGTTTCTTTATTTGAAAGTCTCCTCTGGTAATGAACAGAATCGGGATGGATTCGTTATGGGAGAAGGAGCTGGTGTTCTGCTTTTAGAAGAATTAGAACATGCCAAGGTATGCCCAAGTTACTCCATTAAAAGGCTTCTTATTGCCTCTTGTTTGGCTTTTATTATTACTTGGTTCTATTCATAAGTTTCTAGCTAGTCCATTTAGGGCCAAATCTGTCAAAAACAGATCGCTTTTTATTTTTGTTACCTTTTGTGAATCATTAATTTAGCCTCGGATTTTCTTTCAGTTTTCTTGTTTCTGTGATTCTGGTTTTTCTTGCTTGCTTAATGCTTAAACAAAATGATGCTGATTGTAAATATTGATGGGAAGATCTCCTTCGAATAATTAATCTGTTTCTTAATCTGTGATTTGCAGAAAAGAGGTGCAGATATCTATGCAGAATTTCTTGGAGGAAGCTTTACTTGTGATGCTTATCACATGACTGAGCCACGTCCAGATGGTAATAGAACATATGTAAATCAGTTTTAAATTCACACATGTTTTGTCGTGAGATTTTCAGGCCTGCTGAAGGCTGTTAACCATGTGCTAATCAATGGATCTAGTTGTTTATTTTCGTGGCTAAATTACCGCCTATTAAGTTGCTCGTATTACTTGGTCAATCCATGGCATTGGAACCACTACTTTCGATGCGTAATCCAAAGGAGTGTCAAATGTTGGAGATAACTAGCATAAGGCCTTCATTGATTCTTAGGAAATGCATTGTCTGGGAAAATGTCAACTGGTCAACACCTTGGCTTCCTTCCTGCTGTGTGTTCATTTTTTATGATTATCAGTTATGTAGACTAGATACAGCCACAACAAAAAAGGGTTCCCTCGGTTAAAGTTACTAAGGGCAGTCTATGACTTACTGAATTTCTGTTGAACATTCTGTTGACAGGCAAGAAAAGTTCTAATCTGCTGTTAAGTGCTATCATTTAGAAAAATGAATGCGTCATAATTTTGGATTTAGTCACTGCATTGTATTTATTGTTCAGAATTGTACTTAGTTATGCTCGCGTGCAACATGTGTATAAAAAGAAAAATGTTAGATGGAACGTGCTTGTATCTTTGATGCTCATCAGACTGGAATCTGAGTCAGTCATCCCTGAAAATCACGAGCTAGCGACTAACCCTATATGGAAGTTTGTCATCTAGCTTACTCAGCAGAGCATCGCAATCTAACTTGTGCTCCTTTCACGTTTCTCAAAAACAGGGTTTGGTGTCATTCTCTGCATAGAAAAGGCGTTATCTCAGTCTGGGGTATCTCGGGAGGATGTAAATTACATAAATGCACATGCAACGTCCACACCATCTGGAGATATGAAGGAGTATCAAGCTCTCATGCATTGTTTTGGCCAAAATCCTGATGTAAGCAAGCATGCATTATTATTCATATAAAACATATATTCCATACATCATAAGTTTAGAAGGCTTGAAAGAGATGTCCCACAATTGCAGCTACGGGTAAACTCAACAAAGTCTATGATTGGCCACTTACTGGGAGCAGCTGGTGCTGTGGAAGCTGTTGCAGCAATCCAGGTACCCATTGTGTGGTTGAATAGACTGTTCAGCTAGCTGAAATATAAATCACTGCTCCCTTTCTTTCCTTTCTCTTCCACAATGGGTCCAAAGTTAACTTTAAGGTATTGTTGTTACGCTATGTTTGTTACTTGCATAGGCAATACGGACTGGATGGGCTCATCCAAATATCAACCTGGAAAATCCAGATGAAGGCGTGGTATGTTGCCTGCCCTTGTAATTTATCTAAACCGATACACCTCGTACCGCTCAGCCATGTTATACAGAAACTTTTGGTTTTGACTTATATAATGTTGGTGGCCTATCAATTCAGGACACAAAGGTGCTTGTGGGCCCGAAGAAAGAGAGGCTGGAAATCAAGGCTGCATTGTCTAATTCATTTGGATTTGGTGGCCACAACTCTTCGATCATTTTTGCTCCATACAAGTGAAAAAGAGCTGTTCCAACTTTTGCTATGTGGGTAAGGTGGATTTGTAATTTTTACCCTTTTGCACTCTTGCTTTCCTAATTTGATGGGAGAGATCAAGAAGGGCTGCTTAATACCACCACTATCCTGGATGGAAGCGTGGGTTTATCGCCCAAGTGTGTACCATGATTGTCGAAAAAGTTGACTCAGCATCAGTAGCATCTAAAACTAATAGAAGAACACATTATGTTGCAGTTTGTGAAGATGTGGACATATGATGTCCTGGACCCCTACTCTTATTTTAACGCCAGCATGCCAAACTGCTCAGCAACTAACAGTCTGTGGAATGGGTACATCTTGTAGAAGACTCTTGGAATCTTTGTTGTATCCGGCTTCTGTTGAATTTGTTTGAACACAATAATTTCTCGAGAGGAATGATAGATGGTTATCTATGCTGGGAAAAGTGAATGTTGAGACCACACCAAGGGGTAAAACAGGGGAAACCTTCAACATTTCACTTGAGAGCCACCAAATCACTACTAGATTCCCTGCTTCCCGCCTTCCCCCCCTCTTTCAATTCCGTGTACGAGTAGTTGTCTTCCGGTGGGTTACAGTAGCATACTCTGGTGAATTTTGAGTTTGCAAATGGGTAGGAATATGTTGCTATACCTGTTAGTTCGTCTGCAGACTGCTATTTTCTTTCTCCTGATATCCTTTTGTAAGGATATAGTAATTGCAAACGGATTTCATTCCCTCGTCATAATTAATCAAGTGCTCGGGAAGTTCCGTAACCTGGAAGTTCTTTTATTGCTTACAAAGCCATCCAAGCGGTTTAGTCGTTGTAATACGAGGAATGAATAAATATGTAAAGGAAAATTACAGCGACAAAATGATAAGTGAAAACAAAAAAGAAATGATTAGGAATTCTTTTCACATACGTTGTAACAGGAATACTACCCATAGCCGGGGTGTTAATGCAATGATGTCGTCTACTTTGAAGATAATCAGAATACCGTCGAGAATTGATTTAAATTGAGAATGCCAAACCGTGTCCCGAAAATGCTGCTAGAAATCACCCCGGCATTTGGGTCCACCAATTAAAAAATCTATATATATATATATATATATATATATAGAGAGAGAGAGAGAGAGAGAGAGAGAGAGAGAGGCTTAACGAGCAGTTATGGGTCCAAGCCAGAAGGGAAATGACGGGACCGTTTATTTATGGGTTGTCAAATCAGAAATGCGAAATGCTTGGGGTACACAGCACGTCCATCAAACGTGACACTTGCGGCCTTATTGTCAAGAACATGGCTTCTCTCTGCCTTTTTCTCTCCCGCCAGTGTCCAGCCCTCGAATGCTTGAACCACTTCGGCCCGATGGCTCTATCACTCAAGGGAGAGAAACAAGCTACAACAAGGAGGGCCGGCACCTTCTGTCAACAACAACAATAGTAGATGAACATGGAGACACTTCAACAACATGTGTATGCGTAGCTACGGCAGAAATTATTAAGTCTTCCAAGACTGCTTTATGCAACAGTCAAAATCAATTATACTTGAGCGAATCAATTTCAATATATGTTGCAACAAATCAAACCGCAGCGTGACTGTGACAAGAATAATATATGCAATCCAAAATGGTTCAGTCAGTAGTCACAAGTTTCCTTCCTTGATTTCTGATTCTCTTCCCTTTTTTTAACCAAATATCATGTGCTCGCGAATGGGCACTTCCCATCGCCAACATTGACGCGTCGATGCGTATGCATCCATTCTAATATATCGTTTTTTTATTAACTTGTCGTCAAATGCTTATCCTTAAAAATTCATTGCCGCACCTTCCCCATGCCAACAACTGTCAAAGTTGTCCGGGTCACCCAGCACGATGTAGTCATAAATGTTTCGGATCAGCCTCTCTTTTTCGCGGCCTAAATTTCGCAGCAAGTCAGAGTGCAAAAGTGCCCCTAAAATATCAAGTCATAATAATTCCCCGAAACTAAACTACGGGAAATACACCCGATTTACCCACAGTTTTGTAATAATTCGATGTATGTTTCATTTCATTAATTTGGTTGAATGGACACCCAACTGTTCAATAGTGATTTTTTTTATAAAAAAAATAAAATAAAATAGAACAAAAATATCAATAAAAAATAAGAATATCGATTGAGATGCTGACTTAAATCGGTAAAATCAATAACTAACATAACATTGATTAGCCCTCAAATTAAAAATTCCCATTTTAACCGAGCGAGGCAAATTGGTATTTAATTCGGTGATAAAAGAGTGAACTAGATTAGAGTGGATCATAGTATATGAGTTAAAAGAAAAGAACAAAAATTATGCACTTTTAAGATGAACTAAGCGAAATAAAATACACATAATTAGTGCTAATCACCGCGGAATAAGATTAATTAAACAACAGCCCGCGCGCCGAGGTTTCCATCTTCATCGAGGGCTCAACCTAGAAGGCCCTACCGCGGCTTTTCATCAAGGCGATTGATCATGTACAGAGCATTACTGGTAACCTTGGCCACATTGGAGATCTTGCGCTTCACATCACCCTGGATATTGCTCCTCACATCCTGAAACCCATCGAGACACGTGTCCTCGTTCGTCAAGGCCGCGCTCACCCAAGTCTCCGCATTGCTCATCTGCCACTTGAACGTCTCGCCTCCTCGCAAGTGCTTCAGCTCGGCGAGGGTCTTTCGCAGCTCGTCCACCGAGTCGGATATCTGCTCCACGCAGTCGCTCAGCGCGGCTCGCTCTCTCTTCCTCTTGAGCCGCCGGGACAGCCGGGCCAAGCGGGTCGATACCTTGCGGGAGCGTGCCAGGCTGACC